>JAPTYR010000014.1:13300202-13310209 GCA_029814505.1 Siphamia roseigaster
CCTCCAGGGCAATCTTTACTTAATGTAGTTTTACATGTTAAAAATTACATTTTATTTGTCTTGTGTACTATATTTGCGCATTTGTTTAAATAAAAGTAAGAAATGTAAAAAAAAAAAAAACTTCTCCTCGCTCTGAGACCGCATCACCGTGCGGGAGTGGGGAGAGGGCGGGGCTTAAAGGGAGCGAATGGAAGGAGCCGTTTGGTGACTTGTTTCGAGGGCAGGTCTCTATCAAATATATGAAAAAGGTCCATATTAACATTACTTTTGAGAGTTGAATATTGTCTAACCTGTGTCTAAATCGTGAAAAATAGCATGATATGGGTCCTTTAAACATCTTCAACGAGGAAACTATTGATTGTATTGAATTAAAATTGTAAACATAGATGCATTGAGACAATGTCTACAAAGCTTCTTCCCAGTTTTGAGAAATGCACCTTTATGACCTTGGGATGATTTTTTCTGAAACATTAAAAATATGTCTTTACTTTTAATGGTCGATATTTGGATGGTTTATAACATGGAAATGATTAGACATCAATGTAGCTACCAGTGAGCTTACTGTATCTGGACTTTAATTTTGGTTCATGCATATATATTAATATTTGTGCATATATTTTGCATATTTTCTCAAATTTGGGGGTGTTTCTTTTCTTTCTTTCAGAAGAGTTTTTAAATATGTTTTGGATTTTTCTGCACTTTTTTGGGTTAGTTTATTATTTTATGAATGTAAAGTAAATGAGATTTAAATTAAATGAAGATAATTAATATGACTATAGCACATACAATACATACATTTTTTGGTATGTCGCATACTTGCAACAGCAGGTGTTAAGGGGTTAAATGAGCTCAAAATATAATATCTAAACCAGTAGAATTAATCAAAAACATCATATATACTAAGAGACAATGGATACATATACTTAAATTCTGTCTTTTTGATTATTCTTTCACACTTTCAGTTAAGTTTTGAATCCAAAATTTGCCTCAGAATGGAATTTTTTCACTGTGTGATGTTATAATAAACTGTATTTTATCATATATTGAATAAATGATCCTCTGGTTTACATGCATCTCTAAAACCAACAATGCAAAAACTGATAAAATAATAGATGAGGAACTCCCGGCACCAGTCCGTTCAATCCAACGTCTTAAAGAACAAATAGTAAGGAATACATATGTGAATTTTATCAGTGTTCCTCGTCTGCCTGGCCTTTCTTTTTGACAGCCCAGGCACATGATAAATGACCGCTGAAGATGAAAACCTCCTCCTGAGCATGAATCATTTCATCTTCTGTTGTTTTTAGTTCTTTCAACACATCTCATCCTCATCTTTTTTTTTCTTTAAACGTGCCCTCTGCTTTTATGCTGAATTTCACTTTTCTGCTTCATCCTGTGTCATGTTGACAGGCGCTCCGTTCCCAGAATGCCCTCTACAGATAGTCGCACTGACGACAATCCTTACGACTACAGGCACCTACTGAGGAAGACCTCCCAGAGACGAAAGCTCATCAAACAGTACTGAACATGAGACAGAAAAAAATCTAAATCTAAATGTGGTTGTGCATTATATCATTAGATGGTATTTGCACACAAGGACTGAATCCATTTGAGAATGAATGTAAATATCAAACTGTACCTTGGAACTTGCTGTAAATTATTGTTTATTTCTGTCATCTGTAATGTAGTCCTTGGTATACTGTGTTTTTCTTTTCTGATATTTCAGTGTCCTTTCAAAAACTTTGCCATTTGCATTTTTTTTCTTTCGTCAGATACTATGTGTGTGCTTGTCTATATGCATTTAACTGAAAAAGTAGTGTAAATAAAGCAAAATATGTTCTTATATTCAGATTCGAGAGCATTCTTTTATAAGAATTTATGCACACTGAATCTCCCCCAGGCTTTATTTATCTGTGCTTTTATTTTATTTTTTAAATTGTATTCTCCAGTTTGTTATTTAAACCCCAACAATCAGAGAATTCCTCTTTTTTAAAGCTTTGGCTGAAGCTGCTGTGTGGTGTTGACACTAAACAAGCCCTGGTGAGTTCCTCATCATGTTCGCATGAGCCTTTCCTTGAGATTAAACCCTCTGACCTTTATTTGACATTTTAAAAGAGAAACCCCCCACAGGGATTGTTAGTGAATTCCCACCAACATGCTGACTGCACATAACAGGACATGCAACCAAAGGAATCGGAACAAAATACAAACAAAAACCATAAAGATACTGCAGTGAAATGTAATAAAAATACACATAGAGGCCTGGATCAGCTTCGTCCTGCACAAAATTCTGGAAAGATCAGCAAATGTATTTTATTTCTATTTATATGTCGATTTACACAGGACAATGCACATTATTGAACTCATTTATAAATTTAATTTCAGTATAAACATGTAAATATGCCGAAGTTAGCGTCAATGCTAATTTTTATCCACAGCCCCCATTTCATGAAATAGAAAAGAAAGGTGTATGGTAACACTTTAGAATAATATATGCTTATAAAACATTAATAACACTACAAATAATGAACTAATGATGAACAAAAAATTTCAAAATTTGCATAAATGAGTAAGAAATATTATGATCATATTTTGTTACGGATGTTATTGATCATTACAAAAATATTTGTAAATGATTAACAAAACAGTTACAAATGTTTGTAAATATGTAAGAAATGTTATCTTATATTCACATAATATTTCCTACTCATTTACAGAAATGTGTTAATGTTTTGTTCATCATTAGTTCATTATTTACCAAGTGTTATTAATGTTTTATAAGCATACATTATTATAGGCTAAATTGTTACCAGATATATTTATTCATTTTTCTCGCTTTTCTCTTCAGTTTTGCGTAAATCTACTAAAATCAGCATTTAGAAGAAGCTCAAATGCGACGCGGCGCTGTCATTTTCATTGATTTGTTTCAGTCAATGTGGAAAACTGCATATTTGCGAAGCCTAACTATATCTGATCCAAACTTTGCAAGAGAAGTGGTTTTGTCATTGTTTGTTCATTACATTCATAAATTTTATCAATGGCTAGTTGTGATGGCCTGAAGGTCTTTTTGCTCTGATTCACTGAGACAATAAAGACAACAGGCCACGGTGAATCTTAGTGAATTCGACTTTATTGTACCTCCACAGACACAGATCAGCTTTACTTATCCCCGGGAAAGGAATCATCCATTAGATCAATAAAATAAATGAAGGTCAAATAAGAATAAAATTAAGCTACCAATCTATCAGTCACAGACTAAGTTGCTATAACCCAGCTAGCATGTCCATGTGGGCCCTAGAAGGGTTACAGTTGGGCTGCATATAAGGGTCCCACATGTGTTTGTCCAGAATCAGAATCTCTATTACAGGAGTGGGAGATTCATTTTCCTCTAGGGCCACATGAGAAATTCTGACAGTTATTAAGGGCTGGATCAATTCACCTACAGTTCTGCTTAATATGGATCTGTATTAAAAACAGTAAGCAGTCTCGATAAAAAGAGTAAATGAAACAATACATTGATACAAAGAAAATGTGGAGTACAAAATATGACTATTTCATGAATATATAAATATTCATTAATACATTTTTGAAAACCAGCTCCATGTTCCCTTTTTTCCCCTCCATGCTAACTTTACATGAAAAACCATGAATCCACTTGCTAGAGGAACATTTTCATGGTCAAGGAATCTAAAGATGGAGAGAAAATAATTGTAGGACTGTTATTTTAGGAGGAAATCCCAATATGGGAGGAACTGAGCTGTTTGGTGGAGGTCTGTGCTCTAGTTCAGTAGTCATTTACAAAATTGTCTTTCTGGAAAATGGTGGTTATTTTTCCAGATCATCACCAAATTGAATCATTTGTTCCTTTGACCATCCTCAATATTCCCTGAAAATTTCAGCAAAATCCGTTCATTCATTTTTGAGTTATTTTGCAAACAAACAAACAAACAAACCGACGCCAGCAAAAGCATAACCTCCTTGGCGGAGGTAAAAATAGGTGGTTTCTGTTGTTGACCAAAACCTTCTAGTGATCTAAAATATCTAATACCTGTTGATCCATCAATCAATGCATTTAAATATTTGGTGTAAAATGCAGTTCGTCATCTTTTTATGGTCATCAGATATGACCCATTTGGATGTTCAGAACTCTGTAGTTACCATGGCAACACTGTCATTTTCTACAACACTGATTCATCTTAATACATGCTTATACATGTCAAATATATAGTTGTAAGTTAGTTGGTTTAGTAGCAATAAACATTTTAACACAAAACGTGAGACCATGTCATGCTTGATCTGACCCCACAGTCAAAAATGGCTAAATTTTCCTGAATATTTAAACTAAACCATCCATTCAGAACGTGTCAGTGTTGATTCATCGGTGGTTAAAGGGTTAAGTAAAGCTGTGAAACTCTTGTCCACTACAGAGGACAAAATACATTGCTGACCCAAGAGAAATTTAAATTTGGGAACTGACATAAAAGTAGGTCTGGGTCTTTAAGGGTTAAAACAGCAAAATACAGAAGATAATATTAGAATATATGATGATGAATCGCTTAACCCTTTAACTCCTGAGACTTTGGCAGTTCCACAGTCAAAAAAAACCCCAAAATGAATAAAAACAGCCAAACTACTCAATAAAATGAACAAAAATAAATAATCAACAAAATAAGTAACATGAACAAAGGAAGACACAAACAGAACAAAGGTGAAGAAAAAATAATGAAATAAACATGTAAAAAAATAAGCCACAAAATTAACAAAAAAATAATATTGAGAAAGTAGTAAATAACTTGAAAATTTTTGCAAAAAAATGAAAAGAAAAAAAAGAGGGGGAGAGAGAGAAATAGTAGGCTATTATAATTTGCTTCCAGTAGCTTTATATTTTGGCTTTTGTTTTTCTAAATCAGTTTATTTTTGACACTTGTTTATCTCCATAGCTACACCAGTTCCAAAACTCAGTAAAAACAGTTAAAAAAATAATTTTCCTGAATATTTAAACTAAACCATCCCTTCAGAACGTGTCAGTGCTGATTCATCGGGGGTTAAAGGGTTAAGTACAGAGGACAAAATGCATTGCTGAGCCTAGAGAAATTTAAATTTGGGAACTGACATAAAAGTAGTGCTGGGTCTTTATGGGTTAAAACAGCAAAATACAGAAGATAATATTAGAATAAATGGTGATAAATCGTTTAACCCTTTAACTCCTGAGAATTTAGCAGTTCCACAGTAAAATAAAAGCAACAAAATTAATAAAAACAGCCAAAGTACTCAATAAAATGAACAAAAATAAATAATCAACAAAATAAGTAACATGAACAAAGGAATAAGAAAAAAGTAATAAAATAAACATGTGAAAAATAAACAAAATAAGCCACAAAATTAACAAAAATAATAATATTAAGAAAATAGTAAATAACTTGAAATTTTTTGCAAAAAAAAAGAAATAGAAAAAGAAAGTAGAGAGAGAGAGAGAGAGAGAAATAGTAATGCAATTTGGTTCCAGTAGCTTTAGTTTTGGCTTTTCTTTTTCTAAATCAGTTTATTTTTGACACTTGTTTATCCCCATACATCAGTTCCATCACCAAAACTCAGTAAAAACAGTAAAAAAATAAAAATAAAAAAAGGTTGAATTTTCCTGAATATTTAAACTAAACCATCCATTCAGAACGTGTCAGTGCTGATTCATCGGGGTTAAAGGGTTACGTACAGAGGACAAAATGCATTGCTGGGCCTAGAGAAATTTAAATTTGGGAACTGACATAAAAGTAGTGCAGGGTCTTTATGGGTTAAAACAGCAAAATACAGAAGAGAATATTAGAATAAATGGTGATAAATCGATTAAGAAAGACTAAAAATAGAGAAAATGTAATTTTCATTTTAAACCTGCCACAAAAGTAGTAGTAATAGTAATAATAGTAGTAATAGTAGTAATACTAGTCTTTATGGGTCAATGAAAAAAAAAGAACATTTGACTTTCTTGGTCTCCAGTGGCTAAAGGTGTGACTAAATTGGAGGTTTGTGGATACAGTGACCATCAGTAAATGTAACATGGGCTGATATTAGAATCACACGCCCCGTCACCATGGAGAGGAGGGGTCCGCGCGCACTTGGTGTATTTCCTCGGCGTCACCTCGCGCCCCGCTGCCTCCGTCACCGGAGGCGGACAATTAGAGGGAAGTAGGTCCGCGGAGCCGCATGGAGTAGTTGGCATTCACTGTCTGTATGGAGGGTAAGTTTAGCACGCAGGGGGGGGGACCAAATGTTGGCGATGTATGGAGTCACGACGCACGACGCAAAGCAGTTCGTCATGACCTGAAGTGAATCACGATGGGATTTCGTTAGTGACGTGAAATTTAGGTTAGGTGCAATTAGACATGGCTCGTGGTGCGTAAGCCACTGCGTATAACTGCTCCTTTAACTCATTCCCGCCTACTTTTCATTTTTTTATTTTAATTATTTTTTTTTTCTTTTATTTGTTCTATTCCTGTGAAGAGTAAAAATTTTCTGTATATTTTTCTCGCGACCTAAAGAACTTGCTGAGACTGTGCGCGCGCGTGTGTGTGTATGTGAGCCACTGAGGATGCGCTGTCGGAGCGCGCGGCTCAACTCAAGTGTTTGAGGGATTTTCTGTGGGAAGACGCGGCCGTGCACCTGTGGACTCCCGCAAAAAAAACGCACTGGATTTGAGTGATTTTTAATTTTTCTTCCCATACCAGAGGCTCGTTTTTTTTTTTTTTTTTTAATTTAGTCTGCTCGTAACGCACAGCCCCTTGTCGGATGCACGCGGGGATTTTGGGCAGTCGGAGAGGTCTGGTCAGACTCAGCACCGCAGCTCTCTCTCATCAGCTCCCGGTCGTCGCGTGTGGATGGGCTCTGTCGGTCTCCGTGGGTTCTCCAGCTCCTAACTACCGGCAACAATGGCATCACACGGCTTCTGGTCTCTTGGCGGAGATAATGCGGGGGCCAATACCGGGAGTCAGAGCCCCAGCACGCGTGAGTGGCTTTTTGTGTGTGTATTCCCAAACCTGGTCTCGTGTCGGATCTCGTGCATTGTCTCCAAAGGCTCCCTTTGGTGTCCGGACCCGAACGGACCTGCTGTGTTCGGATTCCACCCTCTGCCTTTTCTTGTCTTGTTTTACCCTCTTTTTTGCAGCAGGAAGCTTAAGGGTTAGAGTTGTTTTTGCTGCAAGTTGCATGGTTGCTTTAGTGCATGGGTGTCCAACCGTGCATGTTTCAGATGTATCCCTCTTCCAACACACCTGACTCGAATAATGAGATTATCACCCTGCTCTGCAGAAGCCTGATAACGAATGTCAAGTGTGCTGGAAGAGGGAAATATCTAAAACATACAGGACCAGGATTGGACACCCCTGGTTTAGTGTTTCAGCTGCTTTTGTGAAGTTGGACCCTGAACCTGAACCCTGTCCACCCCTGTCTCCCTCCCTCTCTTCCAGCCAGGGCATGGTGCCAGGCGGCGGCCCAGAAATTATCCGGAGGAATTGGATCGAAATTATGTGGTATGTTGTTGTGATGTCTGTGTAGGTGTGTGTGTGTGTGTGTGTGTGTGTGTGTGTGTGTGTGTGTGAGGCCGCCATTTTCCCATGTGCCTTTTTTTTTACTATTAATTTCCATCAGTGTGATTTAATTGCCTGATGGCATGTTGTGTGCTCTGCAAAGCGCTATTAAATGTCGGGGAGGGGGAGAAACCCGGGGAACCGACCGCCAAGCTTCCCCCGCAGACGGCGGAGGGGACCTGCGGCTGCAACAAAACCTGCAACTGCACCAAAACCGGCGTGGTCTTCTCCGACCTCTATTCAACAGGTACAGAACCACAGAAACCCGGATTGATTTCCAGACATAGCCAGACCCTTTTCGTGCCTCCATGCGTCAAAATATGGCATAGAATTATTCCCATTTGACGTAAAAATAATAATAATAATAATAATAATAATAATCCAAATATATCAGAGGATGGATTCATCATGAATCTGTTTTTTTCCCCAGCAGGAATTAGGTCAGTATTTTCAAGACTGTTCATCTATATTCTTTGTCCTATAGGTAGCCTAATAAAATACACAATAGTATATCATTCAAAATGCTCCAAAATTGCCTAGAGCTCATTTTGATTAAATAAAACCTTCTTCTTGCTTTTATTTTATTTTTTTATTTATTTATTTTTTTACCTGTAATAATCTGTTTGGAGGAATTTTCTAGTAGACTATTTCTTAGAGGTCACCTTCAGCAAAATGAGGCGTCGTGTGAAAAAAAAGCAACATAATTATACAATAAACAAAAACAATATTTTTGTTCTTATTTTTAGGCCTAACTGATAATTAAACGGCAAACCTTAAAATCGTGGTTTCATTATAAACCCACCAACGTGTATCTTGATGAGGCATAATATTTTGTGTTTTAAATGTGAGTCCTTTACAGTTATAGTGGAATATAAATAACAAAATGCTTACCTTTATTATTTACGTTTAATCATGATAATTTTTTTTCTACAGATCTCTTGCCTGCCATGGATGGTGACACCAAAACGATGACCTTCCTGCAGGAAGTCGTGGATATTTTACTGGCCTACATTGTGGAATCTTTCGACAGGGAAACGAAAGTTATTGATTTTCATTACCCAAACGAGCTACTGCAGATGAACAACTGGGAGCTGCAGGACGAACCGGCAACTCTGGATGATATCTTGATCAGCTGTCGCGCCACACTTAAATACGCCATCAAAACAGGTAGGAAAGCCTTGCACTAAAAATAAAATAAATGTCTGCATGGTGGCATTAAAAATAATAATAATAATTGCAGTGTGTTTACTGTTAGAGCTGTTACACTCCGTTTTTATTGCTGCATCTTGAGTAGATAGGCCCGATTTCCGGCCTCTTGATTGAGGTATTCACTATTTTATTAATTGAAAAATGCATTTATTGTATTAAAATGCACAATTATTGCAAAGAAAAATAATAAAATAACACCATCAGCAATGCACAGTAATAGCAGTATGAATAAATTGTGCAGCAAGAATGCAATGATTTATGACAAAAATCGATTCTGCATTATTTTTAACAAATATTAAATTATTCTAATTAGTTAATAAGAGTAGGGCTGTAGCTGTTACTTTTCTTCAGTGATAAGTCTACAAGGGAACTAAAAACGTTTACAGACAGAATATAGGAAAAGGAGAAAACAGAGGGAGTAAAATGGCATTTTATTAATATGGAAATAAATGTTGCTTGGCTATAAAACAGCAATGTGGAAGTTGTTCTTTTTCCCTCCTCCATGGCCACTAGACCGATAAATGCGGTGACGCAGTAAATCTGGTTCAGCAAGTAGGAGATAATAGGCTAATAACGGGTCTTCACAGGCCAAGTCCATTATTCTCTCCTCAGTGACAGGACAACATTTAACAGCAACATAAAGCAGAGGCAGGAATGAAATACATGCAAAATAAATAAATGAGATGTGATGTTTGTTGTGGATAAATTGTAATGTTGATGTCAGACATTATTCATTGGAATCTGCTTGAAAACACGCATTGATCATGAGTATGTGTTCCTGGGTGCCAAAATGTTTTCTCCAGATGTATCAGTGTCATTGCAGCTGCACAACCTGCAATTAAGTTTTTACACCATGACAGAAACTCTGCATGAACACACACACTTCCATATTTCAATTTTCGTGGCTGCCATGAGATAAAATGTTGAAATTGCCTCAGCCAGTCTCATCATGTACCACCTCTTCTTCTTCTTCTTCTTCATCATTTTTCCCCACTTTTTACCTCCTTCTTTCATCCAGCCCACCCCAGGTACTTCAATCAGCTCTCCACCGGATTAGACATGGTCGGACTGGCGGCCGATTGGCTCACATCCACTGCCAACACTAATATGTAAGTATGTGGCTGAGCTGTTTCATCTTGATTTTAACTGACGATAATGGTAATAACAATGAATTCCATTTCCGGGCCCCCTCCACCCGTCCACCCCTCCACCCATTCGTAC
>JAPTYR010000014.1:13325584-13338181 GCA_029814505.1 Siphamia roseigaster
CAGGAGCACTGACCCGATAGAAAAACCAGGAGCACTGACCCGATAGAAAAACCAGGAGCACTGACCCGATAGAAAAAACCAGGAGCACTGACCCGATAGAAAAAACCAGGAGCATTGACCTGATAGAAAAAACCAGGAGCACTGACCTGATAGAAAAAAACAGTCCAGACTTTGGGAACGTTGTCAGAGCAGAAGTCCAGTAGTGTTCAGTAGTTATGTTTGGATTCCAGTTACTTTTGTGGTACTAAATAGCACTGTTTTTACCTATTGTAAGAAGACAGTGATGGACACAGTAACAGTGTTTATACTTCTCCTTCATAAAACCTGGATCAGGTGTTTAAGATTCAAGATTCTTTTATTGACTTTCAAACATAACATCACAGAAGCACTGTTGAATGAGATTATGATGAATTTAGTCATGGCAAAAACAGTCCGAATAAGCACTCAGTAAGAATAAGAATTAAAGGAAATAAACATTATAGTAAAAGAAAAACCTGTCAAAGGATCTATTTATATGTGTATAATATTACATTTCATCTGCAATAGCAGAAGTCCATACCGGTCATGAAACCTCCTTTCAGCGCTGATCTGGTTAGAAATGGCATGTTTATCGCTGTTTTGTCATGAGCCCATGCAGCCACAGCTGACGTGGGCGCCGCCATCAATTAGAGATGAATAGTAGTAGTAATAAAGTTGTAGTATAATAGTTTATTCAGTAGAATAAAGTGTGTATGTGTTGGAATTCAACTGACCGGAATGGAATGGCTGTCATACCACAGGAAATTGCAATCATTTCTTAATTTTTTCTAAAGCCGTATGTACATATGTACACACATTTAAAGGAGTAAGTGATGGGAGCAATGAAGTGAGCAGGTGGACATTTTCTGCCTTTTTTTTCTCGTCTCTTCTGTCTATACCGTTGTCTGTGTTGATCCTGGCATCATGTGCATCACAATAAGCGTTCATGTGAAACATAGAGGAACCAATGTAACGGCAAAATTAAGGAAACAAAGCTTCACTTTAGGAAAATTGTAATTATTATTATTTTTTAATCGATTCAAGTCATTTAACTGAATAATCGTTTCAGTTCAAAAACATTGTAAATTGGTGTTTCTCACTTTTAATGTAAGGTCAAAATAAAAATCAGAGGGCAAGAGAGCCAACACCCAGATGTCATCATTGAGCTAATTATTATAACGCCATTATTTTTGAAGACTTCTCCCCTCAAGTAAAACCTAAAAAACTCAACTAAAACTACCCAAAAATATAAATAAATCTAAAACGATGATCAAAATCAGCAGAACATGATTTCCATTGTGCCTAATTGCTGCCGACATTAACAACCCCTGTATGTATCGGATGTCATCAGGTTGCCCCGGTGATAAAAGCCAGGATGATGGAGTACGGGACGACCATGGTCAGCTACCAACCGCAAGGGGACAAGGTCAACTTTTTCCGCATGGTGATCTCAAATCCCGCTGCTACCTTCGAGGACATCGACTTTCTTATTGAGGAGATCGAACGACTCGGCCAAGACCTATAAGACTCATCATCTGAATCCTCCTGTACTTTCCTCCCCTTGACGGCTGAATTGTTTGTGGTGAATGTACTGGTAAACTTTTCTCTTCTTTTCTCTCTTCCCTCCAAAGTCATATATTTAAAGAGTATATTTGAGGAAAAAAGATATACAGATATATCCATATATTATGTATTGTAGCTTTTCTGTGGACTGTCTGGGTCCAAAGCTATGTAAAAGTGCTTCTGTCTACATTTCCTATAGTGTAATAGATTCCAGAATAGTGTAAGTGATGTAACTTTATATGTACTTTTTGTGATATGAAAATGCTTGTGCAATAGGTTGATGAGGAAGAATTTATTTTTTAATCATTCCCATTTGCAGAGTATGTCGTTAAGTGCCAAATGTGGTTGTGTTCTATTGTAACTGAACATTTTAAACTAACAGTTTAAAACAAAAAAAAAAAGCACTTCACTTTACCTCAGCTTGATCAACTGCCTTTTACATCTGCACATTGGACTACTTTGGATAATTCTCTCATTTGCTGGTGATGTATTTAAGTACTGGTGTATGTAAAAGAACTAGCCCAACCAGAACCAGTCACGTGAAATAAGCAAAATAGTAAGGAAAAAGTTGCATTTGAGGAATCAGTTACACAACCCGACGTCATTTTTGGCAGGAAGGTCCGCAGAGAATTTGATGTGTTTGCTTGTTAATCTTGTTAAACCTATTTTGTTTGGCGTTGCCAGCTAATGCACATATGAAAACGGGACCATTTCTAATCCAGCCGTATATTTAGCTGAGCTGAGTGTGATTAACGTGTCATATGAGGGTTTAAATAGAGGAGAGGAAAGGAGAAACCTTAATATTTTATTTATAATCACTCCAATTGGGTGACCAAAGACATTCCTGAAAAAATAAGAATGTATGTGTTGGAAGAAATAAGTTAGTGCTAAGGATATGACCCAGTGCAAAAAACAGTGTTTAAACATACAGTTTTTTTTCTGATACTAAATAATCTCTCACTTAAATGTTAATGATTATAACTTTAAAAATGTAACCTTCTAATTTATACTTTGCAACTCAGAGGATTTTTATTTTTTTGGTCAACTGAGCACTTAATGAAAGAGCCAGGATGTTTAAAAAAAAAAAAAAAAAAAAACTAAATATACACTGCGTTCCAAATTATTATGCAAATATTTCTTCTCTGATTATGCTAAATAGTCAATATAAATGATAATCAGAATTTAAGTCATCAACCTTTGGAGTACAATTCAAATTTGAGTGAACATACCTCCCAAATGATAAGTTGGGTTTTTTTCTCAAAAATAAAAACTTCCAAATTATTATGCACAGCAGAGTTTCAAACAATGTTAAAAAGAACTGAAATTAGTCATTTGTTAAATTCTAAGCATATTTATTGAAAATCAAAAGCTATTTTAATCCAAACATCTCAACAGGTGTAGTTACATTTGAACATAGGACCCCTTATTTGATCGGAGCTTCACAATCCTGGCATCCATGGAACTTGTGAGTTTGTCGACAGTTTGGGCTTGAATGTCAGAATAGCCTCCCACAGCTGCTGTTCGGATGTGAACTGCCTCCCACCCTCATAGATCTTTAGCTTGAGGATGCTCCAAAGGTTCCCAATAGGGTTGAGGTCAGGGGAAGATGGGGAGGTATTCCTTGCTGCATAAGATGGTGCATTGTCAGGCATGAAGATCATTTTGTTACAGAAAGCACTGCTCTTCTTTTTGTACCATGGGAGAAAGTGGTCTGTCAAAAACTCCCCATTCTTGACAGAAGTCATTTTCATCTCTTCAGGGACCCTAAAGTGTCCCCCCAGCTCTCTACCCATAGTTCCGGCCCAAAACATGACTCCTCCACCTCCTTGCTGTCGTCGCAGCCTTGTTGGGACACGGTGGCCGTCCACCAACCATCCATCTGGACCATCCAGGGTTGCACGACATCAATGAACAAGACTGTTTGAAAATTAGTCTTCATGTATTTTTGGGTCCATTGGAAGCATTTCAGCTTGTGACCTTTTGTTTAAGGGTGGACGAATAGAGGGTTTATGCATAAAAGCAAACCTTTGGAGGATCCTACACCTTCATGTTCGCAAGACTCCAGAGGCACCAGCAGCTTCAAATATCCGTTTGCTACTTTGTAATGGCATTTGTAGTAGCTGCTTTCTTAATCTGATGCATTTGTCTGGCAGAAACCTTCCTGATTGTACCTTTATCTGTACGAACCCATTCATGCTCTGAATCAGCTACGAATCTCTTAACAGTACGATGATCACGCTTAAGTTTTCGTACCTTGTCCAAGGTATTCAACTTTTTCACGCTTTTCAGCACGAGGTCCTTTTTCTTTCCCATACTGCTTGAAAATGGTGGCCTGCTTAACAATGTGGAACGTCCTTCTTAAGTAGTCTTTGCTTTAATTGGACTCACCTGGCAATCTAATCTAATCTAATTGGCA
This sequence comes from Siphamia roseigaster, assembly GCA_029814505.1. NCBI lineage: Eukaryota > Metazoa > Chordata > Actinopteri > Kurtiformes > Apogonidae > Siphamia > Siphamia roseigaster. The sequence goes on from JAPTYR010000014.1 coordinate 13,329,582, forward strand.
CAGGTGTCTGAGATTGATTTCAGTGACCCAAAGAGCCCTGAGGCACAATACCGTCAATGAGTTTCACTGGGGGGAAAAAAAGCCCCAAACTTTATGACACTTAAATACATTTGCATAATAATTTGGAACGCAGTATAAGTTAGTGCTAAGGATATGACGCAGTGTAAAAACCAGTGTTTAATCATAGTTTATTTTCTGATGCTAAATACTCTCTCTCTTAAATGTTAATGATTATAACTTTAAAAATGTAACCTTCTAATCTACACTTTGAGACTCACAGGATTTTTTGTGTTGTTTTTTTTGTTTTGTCAGATGAGCACTTAATGAAAGAGCCAGGATGTTACAAAAACTGAAATAAAGGTGCAATAATGGGTTGAAAATATATAAATATATACATATATATGTGGGAACTTCACCAGATTTGCAGCTATAGTATACCTGACATCACTTGCACTAAATCATCAGGGGGACACGGAGGAGGATCCCTTTTAACATTGCAACTGAGATTTCTTCTTTATTCATTCACAAGCAATATTGAAGAATGGGTCCGATCTGAAAAATATAAAACTAAACCGTGAATTAAAGTGTACAATACTTAAGGATAATGGAGTTTCCAGACCAAATGCACAATAGTTAGCGAAAAAATAAAAACAAAAAAATTAAAAAACAAACAAAACGACAAAAAAACATGCTCATTGTACATGTAGGTTGAAGGAATATGAACTCTGATTTCCAAAGCAGAGGTTGTGTAGCATTTTTCATTAGAACAAGTTAGAAAAGCACAATTTGCTCAACATGGTCGGTCAGTGTACAATCACTTTTGATCATAGATTGTAAATAGAATTTCAAGATGTCCTAAGTACATATCTTTGTGTATACATATGTGTATATAAGACATATAACCAGAGACTATTTGTGAGGTAAAGTTAATCATATTTTCTCTATCTCCAATATAGATTACCTGTATTTTCATCCTGTTAGTCCAAAAGGCTTTTTTCCTGTGTGTATGTGCGTCCAATACTTGACTTGGTTTGTGACTCTTCTAGCTATTTCAAAGAGAACGTGTTTCAGGGACTGGCTTTAAAAGAATTGGACAGATTTCGCCTTGAAATACTTAGTCTCAGAGACATGAGACCGGATTTTGGGTTTTCCGACGAATATGCAAAGCCATTTGAACTCTGAAGCCGTGTACTTTTTGTTTGTTTGTTTGTTATGTTTTCTTTTGTGCACAAGTGATACTTGACGGCATGTGCCAATGTGTACCTTAGTGTGTTTGTAACTGTGTTGCCTTAGTATCAATTTGCCAGTATTGTCTAGTTTTTTCCTCCAAAAGGGGAGGTCGTGCACTTTAGAGTATACACATGACCTAATAATGTGCAATGTCCGATGGTTGTTCATAAGTGGATGTTAAAAAAAAAAAAAACTCGACTTAAAACATGTAACATAAGCTTGTTGGTTTGAATGTGTCTCCAATCAAGGGTCTGTTTGAAATGTTTTATTATTATTGCTATTATTATTAATAACCTGTTTAATTTATTGCTGTCTTACATTCCAACATAGAGTAGCGTGATGTTTTACGTTCCATGCGGATGATTTACTGCTTTTGTACTCGTGCAAAGTTTGTGTTTGTGCTGGTGGCTTATGGACGTTAGCTATCATCTACCTACGCTTTGACAAATGTCCACAATACACTGATTTTTATAGAGGTTTTGAGACTTTCTGCGAAAATCCTCCTCATGGGACACTTTCACACTAAAGTCCTCAACACTGACAAGTTTATTTAATGCTAACTGTTCCTTCCATTGCAACAAAGCTACTTTTTTGACTTACGGAGCTGAAAGCTGTTCCAAAAAGCATATTTCCAGTAATATTCTACTCAATAGTCTTTTCTGTCAAATGCAAACTACTGACAAAATGTGAAAGCTAATGTTATTTTTTACATTGTTGGCATGAATCCATCATCTCCATTTTACTTCTGGGATTAACCCTCAGGTGTTCCTCCCACAAATGCCCCTACTCAGCACCAAGTGTGCTCAAAAAGCACACTTACAGAATGTAAAAAATAAAATAAATCAATTAATAATAATAACCATAGTTTGGTGTTTTTACTTGCAGCTCAAATTGATGAAATTAAAAAAATGCCAGTTGAAAACAAATACTCAATTGTAACATTTTTAAGACTTTAAATATTAATGTAATGTAAACAAAGCATTTTTGGATGAAAAAATGATCTCTACTGATCATGATGTCAATACTTTTCTTGATGCAAAAAACATTTAAAAAATTATTTATTTATTTTTTTTTTCTCCATGATTTCCACCTTAATGTTTTATGGATCAAAAACAGTGGTTATGATGGAAGTAATTGTGCGTTTTTGGCACAACTGTGAGACACATGCTAATCTGGTAATTTGCTTTTGTTTATAATGTGCAAATATTATTTGGTGTCCATAATTTTAAAGATTGTGCAAAAATTAACAAGTTTTGAATTCTGACCTTTTATTTAAATTCTGAAAAAGATGAAGTTTCTTAAAACGGAGCGCAAAGTGTGCGTAAAAAGCACACCTGGATACCGGAGGGTTAAATCAGCATGTATAAATTTCACTATTAACTTACATCTATGCTATTGTATCATGTAACAGAGTCGCATAGTAATGCTAGCAAGGAGATGGTTGAATGCTAATGTTAGCTGTATTTTAGCTTCCTGCTCTAAGAGTAAAATGGCCGCTGCATGAACATAGCCTGCCTTCTGTGTTACACTATCTACTGCTAGCTTTGAAATGCAGTTATCTAATCTAACGTCTAATTCTGCCAGCACTGCAGACTCCGACACAAACCCTGTGTGAGAACAGAACTGTGTTCCAATATCAATACTGTCATGAGTACACTTACACACTGTACACTTTGCGTACTTGCTAATGTACATATGTCAGCGTGTAAATACTGTTCCAATTCCAATACTGTATGGTGCACTTATCGGAAATGATGATCACAACTGCAGCCTGCCAACGGACACTCAAACGCAAAGCAACTCAAAGGTTAAACTTGTAAAATTGTAACTCTATCACACTACAATGTTTTACTATGTTACTAGTTAGCTTCTGACTAGTTGCTACTAGATAAGCTGATACACACTTAACCAGACGATAACAACAACCTACAGCACAGTGTCCATGCATATTAATACTTCTTCAATGGTTTAGATGCAATTATAGGTATAAGAAACGACAATAATATATAATTAATAATAATATATTAAAATAATAATAGCAATAAAAAATGACCAGTCCATATGCATTCCTCTTACATAGAGGCGACAATCTTTTTTTTTTTTTCGATTACAGTGTTTTTATGATCGTGAGACGGAACAATGGAAATCACAATCAAAATTCGATTAATCGTCCAGCCTTAGTAGGACCCCTGTAAGATGGCAGCTGTCGAGTGTGAAGTGTACATGTTTCCACACTCAGAAATTTGACCATTATGAGTACACATCCGGGTACTTTAAGTACACTTCTTTGTCGCCAAAATCAGAATGTAAATGTAGCCAAAGTAGATACGATAAGTACAGAGAGCAGAGCTGCACAATATGTCGTTTGAGCATCGTCATCGCAATGTACGTGAGCGCAATAATCTCATCGCAGGTCCTGCAATATAGGAGACAAATGAACTCAATAGAATAGACTTTGTCATCGCACATGAGTTAGAACAAAATTGCACTTAAGTGGGGCAACTCTGCACCACGAATAGTAGATAAAAAAAAAAGAAAGAAAAAGCCTGACACACACTTTGTGCAATGATCCACCAATGGTAACAGTTCTGAATCAGTTTGTGGAAACAGATGCACATGGAGTGACTCACTAGTAACAGCATTTAAAAAATGAGCAATGACAACCGAAAATTACCGAAAACCAATACTTGGTGCCAAAAACAAAAGCAACATCAGTTATCTGGAATTATTTCAGCGACAAGAAGGATAAAAACTAAAACACCCATCGACACAGCAAGACGAAATACTACTCATGTGTTTGACCGTTTTCCTCCTGTGTATTTTTTCATACGACAATATATATTGCAGGGTTAAAAATAAAATCGCAATGTCAGGTTTTGAACGCAGAGTATGGATATTGGAACACACAGCACAAGAGTAAATCCTCCAGTCTGAACCATGGACACAGTCTCTACATTCTCCATTTCTTTATAAACCGCCGTACACACACACACACACTGTGACACGGACAACATCGGACTTTCTTGCAGCTCCAATAGAATCTCACTGTGGTAGTCTTGGAAAGCCAGACGTCTTGTTTCTCTTGCTGCTGCTGCTGCTGCCGCTGCTGCTGCTGCTAGACTCGCTTCCTTTGCACGTGCATGCGATGCCTTGCCTCTCCAGCTTGTTTGATATACTGTCCTATATATCTCTTTCTATATCTATATATACATATATATACAGTTGGGTGTAGCTCTGTAATTAGCTTTAGTGTGGGTTGTATAGCTCAGCCTGTAGATTAGTGCACTGTCGCTCTAGCCTTTACATGTGATCTGTGTCTTTGGCTTCCTGTGGCGTTGTCCTGTGCTAACAGCATGCTAACCTCGCCTAGCATTGTACTCTTATCTGCGCTTGATCTGACTATCTCTATCCTCTGTCTTTCTCTTCTGCTTGAAGACTGTCGCCACTCTAGCGTATTATATCTATGTGTGTAGTCCCTCCGCATGTCTTTCCGAAAGCTTTTCTCTGCTCTGCACCTGTACGACCTTTCTCTCTTTCTCTTCGCTTCGCCCTCTGGTAGCAGTGACAACGTATCCTCGGCGCTTTCCTCTTAACGTTTCTCGACTACCCGCCATCTTCGTGTGTCTGAGGCACGATGTTGACGTGTCATAGTGGAACCACTGATTTAATTTTCCATGATTCTCTTTTTTTTTGTGTGTGTGTCTTTTTGAGGCTCTTGACTCTATGGGATGTATGTGAAACTAATCAAATCAATCTGTCCAGCGCAGATCGCAGATGTGGCTCAGCCTTCGTAGCGAAGTAAAGAAAATCTCTGCTTTACAGGAAATATTGTTTGTTTATGATGACTAAATACCCAGAGTGCAGTTCGTTTTCTTTAAATATGGTGCGATTTTAAATGATATATTCTGCAAACTGCTGTGCTAGCTTCTCTCAAACATTCATTTGTCCTGAACTACATGTTACTCTTGAGAAGATATAAATAAATATTGTCAGAACAGTTCATCTCTACGTTTGTTTTTTCTTCTTTCTCTTCTCCTCACATGTACAGGTTTTGGGTCCAGCTTCTGGTTGATATGAACCCCTTAACGCCTGAATTTAAATAGAATTTTAAGAAGTAGGTCTGTCAAAAATAACACATTAACTCAGATTAATCCATCATCATGATTAATCTGATTAAAAAATTTAACGTAATTGAATGGAATAATTGTTTACAGTTGTTTTGTTGAAACAAAGGTGTTGAAAAAACATGTTAATTGCATATATATTCATATTTTTGCATAAGTTTTAGATATTTTATCACATATTTTTGGTATTATTGTATTTTAGAATAGTTTTTTGAATTTTCATTGCTTTTCAAGTTTTAGTTTTTTTGGTTTTCTATATTTTCTCTCCACATTTTTTCTTAATGTATTTTTGTGTATTTTGTGGGAAATTGGATGGAAATTGGAGCGAGAACAGTCGACTGACATCAAGTGTTTTTTTTGATCATGATTAACCAAGATTAATCCAAATCAACCCTGTGATTGATCTGATTAAAAATTTTGACCATTTGACAGCTGTATTATAAACACATTAACTCATTTTTCCAGGGGTCCCCATAAAGCCTGAGGGAAACAAATGCAATGGGAAACTTGTATTTCTCAAATGTTTGAAGGTGTGTTTCGTTTCACTACCTAATAGACACTTAACCCAATTTTTTTTTCCCACACTTGTCGGTGCAGGGATGTAGATATTTAGAATAAATATATAAATATAATTCTGTTGACTAATACACACCATGCTGCCAGTGCAGAGCTCTTCTTTGCTTCAGGGCTGAAGGTGACAGCTGTCAAGGTAGATTTCATTCAGATAATGTGTGATACAAGGTACAATTCTCAAAAAAGTGAAGCTGATGAACAGGTTTATGGTGCGAGTGTGAAACTGTGTGATTTCCTGGAGTTGCTGCTGTGTTAGTTAATGTTTAACACATTGTCTGGGTTGTTTGTTGTGGAGATGTACCCGGAAACAGCAGAAGATAAAAGTTGATAATTAAACCCTCCCTGCAGTAAAGCATGATGCGAACAGACACAAACAGTCTGCACTTTGGCAGTAAGGTTAACACATTAAAGCCCAGATGAAATCAGATCAGTGGGCACGAAAACTGCTATAAACTGTTGAAAAATGTTCTTTATTAATCATGATTTTTATGAGCTACATCTGTTATTACCCCAAAAGGAGAGGGGGATTGTTTTTTGTGTCTGTTTGTATTATGATAATACTAATACCAACAACAACAACTTTATTTATATAGCACCTTTTAAAAACAGAGTCTACAAAGTGTTTTGACAGCAGAGCAGAAGGACAACACAATGAGAAAAGAACAGCAACACAAAGTAGAAATGAGGATGAGTGAGTTGAGGTAAAGAGGACAGAGACAACAGAACATTGTGGTGTTAGATCCATACAAAATGAGGGGATGGAATGGAATAAAACAGCATTATGTATGTCAACCAGACTGGGTAAGATTAAAATAAAAAATAATAAAATTAAAAGAATAACAAAAATCATAATAAAAATAAATCCATGTTAAAAGAAACAGCATCACCTAAAAGCCAGTCTAAAAAAGTTGCTGTTTCTCAGCAACTTTACACAAAAACTACTGGACCCATTTCTATAAAATGTTTAGGAAAGTTGTGAGGTGGTCCAGAATAGATCCTATTAAATTTTGGTGAATGTGCCAAAAATGTGTTTTCACATCGATAAGAGATAGACAAATCAGGAATTTCCATTTTATTCCTGTATACTCAGTTTTACATATAGCTTCTTTTTGCTCTCACTGTTGATGCGCATTGACATCAGAACCTTGGAGGAAAAATTTGAGACTTGAGGTCAAAGGTCAACAATATGGTCAAAATTGAATTTTGGATATAACTTTTGAACTATTCATCTTACAGACTTTTTCCCCTGGGAATTTCCCTGAGGGAATGAATAAAGTATTTATTTTCCAATGAGCACCAAAATGCTGTTCTTTCAATTCTACATCTTGTATGTATAGATTGTGACCTATTGTTGTCCCAAGAGGTCAGGGGTCACTACCTAAAAAACTAAAATGGACTATAATGTAAAAAAAAAACAAGTGGTGATAGAGACTTACTTATTGACAGATAGGAAAACTGGCATGGGCTTCAAAATGACACCATGACCTTTGACTTTGAAAGGTCAAAATCAAGGTCACATGATTTTAAATGGTGGTAACACCAAAAAAGTGGTGATAAGTACTCAGTTACTATTGTTGACAGATAGGAAACTACATGTAGGCTACAAAATGGCATCATGACCTTTGACCTTGAAAGGTTAAACCCATAGTCTCACGTTTTGAGAGGCAGATGTCTTATTAACTAAAATGTTTGCGAGGCGACGGGGTTTGTTGTGCCTGGCACCACTTGTTAAGAGAAATAGAACTGAAAATAAAATATAGAGTGAAATCCTCATGTATTTGAAGTAGAAATAGTTTATTTTCTGACCTTTGAATCAGTCAAGCATTGTTATTAATATTATTGTTGTTATACATATTGTCACAACCCTGTTCTAAGATCATGACAAAACAGGGAGACAGAAGAGGTGGCAGAAAATGTATAACAGTGATTTATTAACAAAATTAACAATAACTAAATTAATGTGCAAAAAACAAAACATCCAGCTGAGTGGAGTCTATCAGATGGACCAGGACAGACTGCAGACACGTCAGACCGGAGTCACCAGACCAGCGACCAGGGTGAGAGCGTAAACTAGGTGAGCGAGAACAGTGAACCGAGAACCAACAGCCAGAGAGAGCAGCCTGAGCCAAGAGCCACGAAGCTGCTGGAGCATGAGGTGGAGCCACTTAAACAGCCCGTTGGAACACCTGCCACAGGTGTCTCTCATTGGCCCACCTTCACCTGCAAGACAACTCAATAGTGCCCCTAGTGCCCAAAGGGAGTGGGGCTGTCACAATATGCATAGCATGTGTTTATAATGAAATATGATGATGATATGCAATGTGTTTACAGGAAATGAATGCAGAATTAAAATATTTTTGACATTAAAATAACTTAAATAGGTTAATTTCACAGCATTTTAAGGTTTGGATTTAATTCTTGCTTGAATGTTAACCCTAATACAATTCCATACATTTTCAGCTGAATTTAATCAAACAACTAGAAAAGCACTCAGAGAGCGCAGACCTCCGTCAAGCATTCATATTCCCCATTTACTGCAATGTTAAAGAAAATTTCAAAGTGATCCAGAATCCAGGATCTCTTCTGGATCTTCAATAAAATCTAATCGATTGGTCCGTGTATCATTCCCAAGCTATCCTGAAAATTTCATCGCAATCCGTCCATAACTTTTTG
>JAPTYR010000014.1:13444481-13457319 GCA_029814505.1 Siphamia roseigaster
GTAACAGTAACAGTAGCAGTAACAGTAACAGTAACAGTAACAGTAGCAGTAACAGTAACAGCAGCAGTAACAATAACAGTAACAGTAGCAGTAACAGTAACAGTAACAGTAGCAGTAACAATAACAGTAACAGTAACAGTAACAGTAACAGTAGCAGTAACAGTAGCAGTAACAATAACAGTAACAGTAGCAGTAACAGTAACAGTAGCAGTAACAGTAGCAGTAACAATAACAGTAACAGTAACAGTAACAGTAACAGTAACAGTAGCAGTAACAATAACAGTAACAGTAACAGTAACAGTAGCAGTAACAGTAGCAGTAACAATAACAGTAACAGCAGCAGTAACAGTAACAGTAGCAGTAACAGTAGCAGTAACAATAACAGTAACAGTAACAGTAGCAGTAACAGTAGCAGTAACAATAACAGTAACAGTAACAGTAACAGTAACAGTAGCAGTAACAGTAACAGTAGCAGTAACAATAACAGTAACAGTAACAGTAACAGTAGCAGTAACAGTAACAGTAGCAGTAACAGTAGCAGTAACAGTAACAGTAACAGTAGCAGTAACAGTAACAGTAACAGTAGCAGTAGCAGTAACAGTAGCAGTAACTGTAGCAGTAACAGTAACAGTAACAGTAACAGTAACAGTAGCAGTAACAGTAACAGTAACAGTAGCAGTAACAGTAACAGTAACAGTAACAGTAGCAGTAACAGTAACAGTAACAGTAACAGCATGTTTGGGGAAAAAAAAACAAAAAAACACCCGGAATTATTGAATTATTTACCTGTTTTTTGCCCAAATTTGAAAAACTTTGGCAGGATTAGAGGATGATATTTACAACCAAACTTTAAATGTAAACAATAAAAGTAAACAGCAAAAGTAAACTGTAAATGTAAACTGACAAAGAATAAAATATACAAAACCTGATAAAATCACTAAAAAAAATTAAACTAACACAAAAAAGAGATGAAAATTCCAAAACATATTCAAAAACTCTTCTCAAATACAGGAAAAAAAACACCAAAAAATGTGATGGAATAAGCTCAACACTGGATCTAGTTCTCATCATATCTATGGTAAAAGCACTGAAGTCGTAAAAATGGTACAATCCACCGAAGGGGTGTTTCAAATCCTATGTAATTGGTTTACACGTAGTACACACTGGTAAATAGTAGATAAGGACATATTTTCCAATACTTAATTTTAAAAATAAATCGATTATTTTTGGAACCCCCCCAAAGTGTCATTTTCGTCCCATTTGGGGGGCACCAAGTCACAATCGGGGTGGTCAGTACTCACCAGTACCCCCCGTTATTTGCACCTTTCTCTGAATGACCTCTAAGTGACCTCTGAATGACCTCTGAATGACCTATGAATAATCTTTACTCCCTCAGACACTACAGCAGCACAAACCAAGCACTACCCACTCAGCCTGTTTTTTATGTGAGTGGGCGGGTCAATGTCAGTTTCATTTATATAAAACATTTCATGGACAAGCCAACTCAATGTGCTGTACATTAAGATACACAATAACAAAAGCAATACTCATTAAGATGCAGCAATTAAAAACAGTATTTAAGAAAATACAACTTACACCCCCTACCCCTGTAGACCCTCACAAGACAAGAACAACTGCAATTCACAGTAATGGACAAAAACAATTTACGCTATAAAGCATAAAACATTCAGGAATAGAAAGTAAACAAAGGGACACCTGACTGGGGAGTCCAGGACCAACACAGACCAGAACTAGAAAAGCGCAGACCTCCACCAACTGTTCGCAGGATTTTCTTAAAGGTATTGCTGGGATTTGAACCTGGGATCTCCTGTTGACTAGACAAGTGCTTAACCAACTAAGCCACAGCACCACAAAGATACATTGAGTTTTTTCATAATATACATTTCAAAAGAAAGTCATAAGAAACCAAGCATTGCTATTCCCCATTGACCGCAATGTTAACGAAAATTAAAAGTGATCCAGAATCCAGGATTTCTTCACCAAAATCTAATCAATTGTTCCTTGTGACACCCAACATAACCTGAAACTTTCAGCAAGATCTGTCCATAACTTTTTTAGTTATCTTGCGAACACACAAACAGACAAACAAATAAACTCCAGCAAAAACATAACCTCCTTGGAGGAGGTAATAAAACAAAAAACCCCTCATTAAATTCCAAAAATGATTACTTTTATATACCATCCAAACAAAAAATATGTGTATAACCTTAAAAAAAAGACATTTCTTAAGAAAATCAAGTGCAGTTTTCACAATATTATGCCTAAACTTATCATTTCTACATGTGCATTATGGATTGGATCTACAAAGACACTAAATACACTAAACACAAAGAAGAAAATTATTTAAATTGTGCTTGATTTTTCTTTAGGTTTTTCAAGTCGTTCATATTTGTTCAGGTTATTCACATTTTATTGTTACAGGAGAGTTTGTAAATGAAAAGATTTTCATAATTTAATGTTTTGGGTTTTTTTGCACTGAAGCAAAGACAAAAATTTGACATTGAAGCTCTGACTGTGGAATTTTCCCGCTTCACAAATTCATTCCAGGAGGTGAACAGGAATGTTTGGCGGGTTGCATTTGGTCCCCGGACCGCATGTTTGACACCCCTGCTTTAAAGGTTGGCCCGCCTTCATAGACGTAGGGTAGACGTTGAAGCCAAATCTAACTTTTTATTTTTTTTCCTTTTCTGTCGCACTTTAAGATTCCACTCAATGAAAAGTGCTTTATAAATGCAACTTATTATTATCATCATTTTAAAAATCTTGATACCCATTTCCTCAAATCACGAGTTATATTTACGACTTATGTATTACTACTTCAATTTTACCTTTCATTCCTATAAAACTCTGTTTTCCCTCTCAAAATATATATATTTCTTAATCAGTAGCCAAGATGACCCACAAAAAAAAGCAGTAAAAAAAAATGAAGTTATGCATTAATATCAGTATTTATTTATTTATTTCTACTGAATATACTGTATGTTCACTACATACTTGTGGATGTTGCTTTGATTAAAAAAAACATTAAATTTTTATTACAATCCAAAAGGGTTTGTCTCCTTTTAATCCCTATTTGTCCCACTTTCATAGACTTACTCAGAAATGGATGAAACAAAACTAATTTTAGAGACAGTAGAATATCAAAGGGAGCCTCATACACTTTATGAAGTCTCCCTTGGCAAAGCAGATTTGTCCAGCATCAAAATGCAGCCAGACAATCATTGTGCTGTTATGATACTGGACAAGTTTAAAAACAAAAAAAAAAAAAAAATTTTTTTGGTTCCATGACAGATCCTGATATTCTATGAAAACCTCAACCCACCCCCATTTGCCATCATCGTGCACCAGCAATATTTCCTAAAAACCACATTAAAGCTCTTATGCAATTTTATGAACTTATACATCATTCATGCATATAACACTCAAACACTTCCTTTAACACATATTCAGCTCCAAATAATGAGCAAACATGACATTTGACCTTATCTTTGAATATATGTAGGAAAATACAGTAATATCATTAGATTTGATTTAAAATTGATAAAATCTATAATAACATTCTTGCCCACCTTGTAGATTCTATTGCTTGAAATATGTTAAATTTATACATAAAATATATCAACTCTAGAATCTACAAGGAGGCAAAATGTTACATTTTAAGGCAAACTACGAAGTTTTAAAATCAAACATTCCATGCAGGAGTGAATGTCACACCCCAGCTGATCACCTAAACATACCTTATTTATAAATGTGTTTGTGATTATGATCAGAATTATTTATTGTCATAATGAACTCCTTTCCAGTTGAATAAATAATGCCGTTATAAACCCAAAACAGTTCCAGACTTCGGTTTACAGACATTATCAGGCTAATGGGATCCATTTTGGAGATGCTTGATAGGACTGTTTTGCTTCAGTAACTGAGTCACACATCACTGAACATCGTCCAAAATTATTTTCTAAACATAATTATGCATTTGACTGAGCCTATTTTTAAAATAAACCCAAAGTGGGATAAACAGATAGGGTATCAGAACATGTCCTTAATGAGAAACCTAAAAAAAAATAACAGTATCTCAACACTGTGGAAACAGGGACTATATTTGAAAATAATGAACTGCCATCTCAAACTTTTCACTGAAACAAGTGTCTTATTATTTTGAGACAAAATTAAGATACCACAAAGTTATTTTGCAGAAGTGTTATTTTCATTTTCCACATTGGTTTTTCTGTTTTAATCATTTGACCTTATTATACATTGGTTTATTTTAATAGCCTTTTAAATATACACCTGCACACACAAGCATTTGCATCATTGTTTTCTAATATCTAATTCTTTTTTTTTTTAAGTTGTTTCTTTTACTCCTTTTCCTCTTTTTGTTTTGTGTTGACTGCATTTCATCTTGTTTCACTGTTTTCACTGTTCTTGCATTTATATTGTGTGGTGTTTTAGTTTTGTCCTTCAGCTCCAAAGTGAAACCAATGTAGAAGTAATTTAAAGTTGCAATACCGGTGATGGCCACTGGGGGCGTCTTCAAAACACCCTGGCTTCCATGGACTTACACTGAACTTCTCTGTAATGACACAAGCTCAATATTTTCATTTCCCCCATGGATCATTCTAGATTCTCATAATTCATCTGGATCATATTTAAATTATTTTCCTCCATTACACGCTTCGACACCGACTATTTACAGTTTTGATTGACAGGTGTGTTTGGCGGCACACTCACCCCCAAAGTCTCACTTTTTTAAAATAAAACTTGAGCTGTCAAAATTAATGCTTTAATGCAGATGAATCCACATTATGATTCATCAGATTAAAAAATTTTATGCAATTAAATGGAACAGTTGTTTTGTTGAAACTGTTGAAGGTATTGAATAAACATGTTAAACATATAGGCCTACATACATACATACATTTTGGATATTTTTATTGTTTTGTTTTGGGGGGGGGTTCTCTTTTTTAAAAAAGTTTTTGAATATGTTTTCATCACTTTTTTGTGTTAATTTTTTGGTGTAATTTTTAGCATGTTTTTTTTTATATTTTTTCCTCTGCATTTTTTTTCTTAGTCTGTTTTTATGTATTTTGTTGCAAATTTGAGTTAAAAAAAACAAACAAAAAACAGACAGAATAGTCGACCAACAAAGTATTTCAATGATAATTAATCCAAAGCAACCCTGTGATTAATCTGAATAAAAATTTAACTCATTTGACAGCCCTAAATAACACATTTCTTTTTGTCCCACCAACGTCTCCACTGCACTTCCACAAACACGACGTAAAGTTATTTTTTTCATGCAGTTCTTGATTACATTTTTACTCTTAAGTTTTAGCGTTAGCTCATCTCTGACACCTCATGCCTCTTTTGTTCAAATATGGTCACTTCTGGCTCTGAAAACTCATTACGGGCATCAAACAGTCGCAATGGATGATGTCACAGTTCCACCGTGCACTGATTATATCCAGTGTATGCTCAGAAGTTGCTATAGAAACGTACTACTGTTATTTCCAGATACTATGTCATTATTGTGAGTCATTCAGGATCTTTTTCTCCGTACACAGTGGTGGTAATGGGCTCCCACAGCACACTACGGAGGTATTAAAGTTGTCTATTGGTCTCCATTACATCTGAATTGTCACATGGCAGTGTCAGGCACAATTCCACTACAACGACTACTGCTCGCCACTTGCCGTCCTGCAGTTGCAACCGGAGCCTATTATTGCCAGATACCAATCCCACAGATTCTTTTTTGGAGATTATACTTAATAACAGTGATGTGACATAACCATAAAAAAAAGCTTCATCATTAACCAAAATATGGAAGGGGGAAAAAAAGGATGGGGGTGTGATTCTAGATTTAAAAACATCCGCCGGGATCAATTTCATGATTTTAAATGTTGAAATAATTTAGAAAGACTGTTTGCGGCTTAAAAATTCAATGATTTTAACAGCATTAAAAAAAAGAAAAGTGAATACATTAACAAAAGAAAAACAATGGCATAATGCATAATGGCAACAAACTTCAGATTATGTTATATCGTCAAATTTTGCATGCTTTTCAGCACCGAGGCTGAATTTCAGATTCAGATTTTATTCCGGATATACAAAATAAAGTGTGTAAATTTGTGACGTATTAGTTGGTCATCTGCGTTTCAACCCGGTACAGATGAGCTTTATGGAGTCAGGGAGGACACCACAAATGGAAACTATCATAGGTTTGACATTCACTCCATTTACATTAAAGAAACACAAGCGGCTGCAGCTCACGTTATTTACACCCGACAGTGCCAACATTTAACCTGAAGGTGCTTTTACGGCCGATTTGTTCCATTGTTACTTTTTCATCTTTGTCCGCGCTCATCCTTCAGCCACGCAACCGCCGTCTGAGTTCAACCCATGTGAGCACGTGCAGTCCAATACTTTAAAAACTTTATTATTATTATTATTATTTTACATATTCCATAAATGTCTCCCACCTGCCCCGTATTACACCAAAATAAACTAAATAGATATTACTTTTCATTTTATTTGCAATCAGTAAGAGAAAGAACATTCTGTCATATCAAAAGGAGATCATACAGTGGGGGGAAGCGTCTCGGGGGTGGAGACCGGCCGCTGTCAGTCTGACAGAGTGGACTATGATATGACTGAATAAATAGACTGTACTGTTACTGCCGGGTGCCTTCAGTCGGCGTAGTGCATGATGCTCTCCACGTAGTTACCGGGAAAGAGGCCGGTGACGCCGTTGCAGACGCCCTCGAACCAGCCGTCGTCGTTCTTCTTGATGACGTAAATGATCGCCCCTTCCATGAAACTCAACTCGTCATCCTTATCCTTGCTGTAATCGTATATGGCCACGACTGGAAACGGGAACATAAAAAAAAAAAAATTATTAAAAATGGAATTGTTCAAAAATAATGCTTGTTTTGTATAATTATGACTTTCTTCTTTCCCTAAAATGATACTAATTAATTCTTTTAAAGCTATATTGTTCCCCCTTCCAGCATGTAAGCAGTTAAATGACCTACAAATATTCAACAACATGCATTAAATAAAACTCTGCATTGAGTTAATAGGAATTTTCACTTGTTTCTCTTTCTGCAAAATGTTTTGCGTTATATTAAAAATGTTGCTTACATTAAAACAAGTAATATTTTCAGACTTAATAAAAAAAAAAAGTCACAACCAGTATTATTAAACATATTTGTGGATGATAACTAAAACTAGAAAACTAAAAATAAAAAATTAAGCTGAAACTTATCACCTGCCCAAAATAAAACTTGACTACCCATCTAAAACTAAGCTGGAATCAAAAACTCAATTGTCAGACAGCTGAAAAAAAAAAAAAATTTTTTTTAAAAATGACAAAAACCACTTTGATCAGACCTTTCTCGATGTAGGTCTTGGGCGCCCACTGTGGGTCTCCATCGGCATAAGGGTCGCTGTAGTGCACTACAGCGGCATCCTCCTCCTCATAGTCCACAGGGGGAGGGGGTGGAGGTGGGGGGGAGTCATCGAACATGGGCATATCATCTGGAGGTGGAGGCGGAGGTGGAGTAGGAGTGTCTGCAACTGATGGAGAGGAGAGGTTAGAAAAAGGCTTTTGTACCTTCACTGAACAGATTAAAGGTCAGTGATCAGCAGGAGCCGTGTGGTAGAACGGCGGTGAATTAAACATGCACGGTTACTGAGTGGATGCGAGGAACGCGAGTACAAATTCGTAATTGATGAGGTTTGAGCCGTTTTTATTAAAGGAGACAGTTCATGCATGTGTTAATTCATGCTTATTAGTACATTAGAGGTTAGATTCACACCTCACTATGACACATTTTTACCATGAAACCTCACATTTACTTTCTGCTAAAGAGTAAGTGATGGTTCCAGATCTGAAACATTAGTGTAGTTGACATTGTCACCAGTAGAGGGCAGCACACAGTTCAATAATGTGATCTGGACAGGCTCAACAGTTCTTTTTTCACTACATTACCTCACAAAATTCCTATATCCTCCTGACACCCAGGAATGTACATGTTTTGGCTTTGATATGTTAAATAATTGTTTTTTCTAGAGACAGAAAAATGCAGCAGTTTCTTCCAGATGCATCTTTTAAGTTTTCATAGAATGGCCATTGCAGTGGACAACATTTTTTTTTTTTTTTTTTTCTTCAATAAAGCTGTGAAAGTCTAATCCACGACAGATGATAAAAAACATTGCTGGGTCTCAGGAGGATATGACACAAAATAAACACAAAAACTAAACAAATAAATAAAATTGTGGCTGGCTAGAATTGGGTAAAAACATTATATAATATATTTTCACTCCATTACGTAGTAACACACACATTGTAATAAACAGCCTGAATGAAATACATAGTTAAGTCTGTGCATTTTGCAATAAATTATTAATTATTTAAGTTGCATTTTTAGGAGTTGTTTCTTGATGCTAATTTTAGGGAATTCTGTCAAGAAATGACTGATAGTTCATCCTGCTATAAATAAAAGCAGGAATGATTTTTTTTTCCCACATCCGCTTTGACATAAAGTTCCTGAGTTTGGACATTTGGAAAACAAATATGATATGAATGTTATGTCTTTTATGGAACAATTTACAGTTGACTACCACCACGATCAGATTCAAGCCTTGGAATGTTTATTTTAGCTTGGTTGTAAAAATATGTGTATATTTGCATGACATCTGTTTTGGTTGGTTGTGATGTAATGCATTTAAGGTCATCAGCGCTACACAGATTTTATTTTTGAGTCTATAACAATGAAGCAAAGGTTTTGGATGGTGATATGCTTTGTGATTTTCTCTTTGTTAAAACTTAAAGTTGCTATTGAGAGCCATTACTTAGAACCAGTATTGTGACAAACGTTGTTTGCAAAGTGAATAAATAAAGTCATACAAAACCTTAATTTTAAATTAAAATGAATAGAACTATATTTCTTTGAGCATTTGATTTATTAAAATTAAAATAATATTTTGGATCCAAATTCATCATGTTATATTAAATAACTTTATTACCCATAATGCAAGAACACCAGAAATGTTAGTTATAACACTAACCAGTTTATTTTTTTAAAGACTTGACCTGTTTGAAGTGGTTACAAGACAGATTATCACTGTTATTTTCAAAGTACAACCACCACTAGTGAAGGCGTCAGTACTGGTTTTCAAAACACTTTAGCAGTACCTAATGTTTCATATGCCATATTACTACATCTCACTGTACTAGTACAATATTATTTTGTAACAAGTACAACAATATGGAAAAGTTTATTACAACATTGCTGTGAGATTTGTCATATGTTACATTCAGGATGTGTGTCACAAAATGTTGGTCACATTGCATTACTAGGAGAATATTGTTCAATTTTGTTTTGTTATGACATAACAGTGTTTTCACGTAATGGACCAGTTCATAGCATTTATTCCTCGACCGACAGTGTGGGTTTGTATTTGTTTCCAGACTTATTAATAATAAAACCAGAGCCATATAATGAGAATCCTTCTTTAAATGCTCGTTATTATTTTCAACAGAGAGAGAGAGAGAGAGAAGACGACAAACAAGCACAATGCATGCTGGGTATTGAGGAGATGGGAAGAGTGGGCACAGATAACGGAGCCTCTTCACTTACTGCTCTCCTGCATCCTGGCCACAAAGCCAGTCAGAGGTATCTGTGGAGTCAGCTGGGGCATGGGGGGAGGAGGGGGGGCAATAGACACTGAACGGCAGCAGAGGAGCCACGAACGACAGAGAGGAAGCAGAAAGAGAAGAGGAGAGAAAGCCCATCAGTCACCAAGCGTATATAGGAGACATTTAAGAGTGGCCCTCAGTCCCAAGCAAACAACTGAACGCAAACAAACCAATAAAACAAACACACAGTGAGAAGTGGGAGATAAGGGACTAAGGGACGGAGCTGAACAGAGGTATTTCTGTCACACACCAGACACAAATATGGTGGGGTCGGAAAGTTCACCGACGTCAGTGACTTTGATGAGATTTTACGTAGTATCTGGAGATCGCTGAGGTCAGAGGATAAACTGGGGATTATCTTTGATTTCAGTCAATCAAGCAGTTGTCAGTTGTGAGCTGAAAACAGTCAGTGCAGACAGTGGCCAGAGGAGGGCGCTGTTTGACAAACAGGACTAGCACTGTAGATGGGGTCTGTAAAGACCTTAGAATGGATAGAAATAATGTAAATAAAGGATGAAATCGTATCATATAGCATGTTGGTGGATAACTCAAGGCTTATAGGATTCAGAGGCAGTTAAATAGAAACAAATCCACTATTTTCCTCTATCTGAGGATTATTCTCATTTAACTTTTAGAATTTTTTTTACTGTGATTAAAATTGGGCATACACATAATGAGACATTCAGTGTAAATATAAGTAACTTTTTTCATGAACTTTTTTCGGTGAAACCTTCACAGATCCTGAAGGTGGAGACAGATGCTGAAAAGTTGCTAATATTGTCAGTCGACATACAACTGATTTATGATGTACATACTAGGGCTGTCACAACTTAACACATTAACACGGATTCATCATCACATTAATCAGAATAATAATTTTCACACACACACACACACACACACACACACACACACACACACACGCACACACACACACACACACACTTTTGCATACGTTTTAGATGTTTTATCAAATTTGTTGGTGGTTTTTTTTTCTGTATTTTAGAAGTTTTTGAATATGTTTTGGATTTTTCATCACTTTCTTTGTTCCTTTTTTGTGAATTTTAGTGGATTTTAACATGCTTTATACATTTATTTCTGTGTATCTCAGTGTATTTTTGTGTATTTTGTGTGAAATTTGAGTACAAAAAACCGAAGACAGAACAGTTGACCAATATAAAGTGTTTTTGATGAAGTTTCCTTTTCACTGGAGCACTTCCAGCTTAAAATCCCATATTAACGTGAAGCATATATTAGTCTGGGATTCTGCTAGTACTACGGCTGACACATTTCCTCACTTGCAACAAACACATTAAGGGCAGATATATTTCCTTCTTTGAGTCAACTTGCTCATGAAAAATGAAACGCAATTCATATAGATTAAAAATGAACATCCAATCATGTTTAATCAAAATTAACCCAAAGCAATCCTGTGATTAGTATGATTAAAAATTTTAATTATTTGACAGCACTAGTATAAACATGTCTAATATCTGCATGTTACTAACATTTAACCCCAGTATTTGTAGCCAGAATTACCAGCTAATGCTACTGTAATGGAGTTTACAGAGTTGAGAAAATGTACAGGAAAAAGTAGCTGTTTTTAAAATGACACTTTCTGAGATTTCTCAGGATAGTTTGTTGCGCTCAACTTTGCCGACCTGCATATTCAAGGCCAACTGCCAGAGACTATTTGAATACGTACAATGGAATCCATTAACAGTAAAAACTTGGGGTGGTGCTTTTGCATCAGACCACTGTGTTTGTGTTTTCAGCCAACATCATTTGTCTGCACTGCATCCGTGTCAAGTACAAGGTGTTCAGCTTTAAAAGTGAAGGCACCTCTGAATTAAGACAGAAATAATAAACTGCTCTTTCAATGTTGCAGGAAAAAAAAAAATCAATAATTCTGACAAGAATGAAAGCTTGACCTTCAGAAAGCAGTGACTTGCAAACATATAATAAGGGTGTGAGGCTTCTAAACTGAACCATTTGAAGGGATGTGAGGCTTATAACTGGAGACAGACGGGCCTTACTTGAGTTCTGGCCATAGCCAGGTGTGCCTCCATTAATATGAGGCTGTTGTTGTTGCTGATGATGCTGCTGCTGTTGTTGTTGTTGTTGCTGTAGCTGTTGTTGCTGCTGTAGCTGTAGCTGCTGCTGCTGTTGCAAGGAGAACTGGGAAGTGACGGACGGCGCCCGGCGATAGGTGCCCGTGGCCGAAACCATAGAGACAGAGGAGTTGGAGGGGTTGTGCCGCGAAATCTGCCGCGAGATGGTTCCAAACTGGGACACTGGAGCGGGTCCCAGACCAGGCCCGGGGGCCACCGCTAGAACCACCCAAAGACAAGGAAGACAGGGAAAGTGGAGACAGGAAGGAGCAGAGAGGGATGGGGGAGGGTTAGAGAGAAAAGGGAAGAGGTGAGGTCCAAAAGGTAGAGGATGGGGGGGGGGACAAAAGGACCCAAAATGTGAATCATCAAGACTGGAGACGATAATAGGAGATTGTAAATAACTTGATTCGAGCCCCAGAGCGTCCAGAAAGACAACTAATGCCCAATTAGAGGAAGCAGGTGAGAGCCACAGAGGTAAACAAAAGTAATTAATTAATGATAGTGTTACATAGACATTTATTTGTCACATTTCATCAGTCCCAAGAGGTCATCCATGTGAATCCTATAAAGTGAGAGTTCTGCAGGAAAACATAGAAAAGAAAAACTGGGGGAAATTATTCAGTCGGCACAAAGTATAGAGTGCAGCGACAGAAAAGAACAGAAAGATCCTGCAGTGAAAAGAACTTCTTCACACAGTTCCCAGAGACAAAGTATCACCGGGTGTGTGAGACTGAGGGCAGCTGCTTATCATTACACGGGTCGTCCAAGAACAACCTCCTTATCTGTGCATCTTAACTTTCGACGTGAGAGATGGAGATGAGAACAGGGTGAGGGACAGAGAGGGTTCTTCAGTGGGGCTCTGGTATTTCCTGTTCACATTTGTAGACACTGTAGCGTCTCTGAGGGGAGAGAGAGAGAGAGAGCAAAGTTTGCTCAATGTGTTGTAACGTTGCCAAAAACAGATTCATAAATAAATCCCTTCAATATCAATTCTAGCATAGGG
>JAPTYR010000014.1:13471104-13484257 GCA_029814505.1 Siphamia roseigaster
AACAGTCCTACAATTATTTTGTCTCCATCTTTAGATTCCTTGACCATGAAAATGTACCTCTAGCAAGTGGATTCATGCTGATATCATTATTATTTCAGTAGTTATTCATTAAATTCTCTCCTTCGATAATGGGTTTTTTCTTTCAGATCATCGCCGAAATCTAATCATTTGTTCCTTTGACCATCCTCAACATTCCCTGAAAGTTTAATCGAAATCCGTCCAGAACTTTTTGAGGTATGTTGCACACAGTCAGACAAACACCGGCAAAAACATAACCTCCTTGGCGGAGGTAACAAAGACAACCACATATGAAGGAATCTCCTGATCATGAGATCAGAGTTTTGGCTACTTTGGGTGGAAACATGACCATACACTATTTGCATTTCAACTGAATAAGAAATGAAGTGTGCATGTTCAGGTTTTCAGGGCACCTACCTGTGTGTGCGTTGCCTCTGGTTCAGGGATGCTGTGCGTCCAGGACTGTGCTGCTGGCCATGCTGGCTACCTAGTCGGGCAGGACTGGTCATATAATCATTGGGCACCGTGGGCGGTTTCACTGGCTCCAGGGTCTTGTAGGGCGTGTTGCGTCTGTTGCAGCATGGAGAAAGAAAATACAAAAAAAAAAAATAAAAAAAATTAATTTATACGACCAAATAACCATGAAGGAAAATGGTCACAATTCAGAGCAATTTCTGCTATCGCAACTGTCAGTGTTGACTTGAGTGTTGTGAATCACTATCAGTTTACCCAGCTGGATGTACGGTAGCAGTGATGTGTGTCACTACATCACAGTTGACTCTTGGAATAATATCTGATTAGTGTCACGGACTGCTGCTGTGCATTCAACTTTGACAGACGTGAAAGTAAAAGATACGAATAGGGCTAACGTCCTAGATATTTTCCCCCCTTTTTCTGAGGCTGTATTTCCAGTTTAATAACACCTCATGTGCACATGCAGCAGCAAAACAAAAGGAGAGGAACAACAATCAAAACCTCACTTGAAAGTAATGCTCAGGGGTAGCAAGCTTGGTGCTATTTCACTCAACAGCTGTATGATCAAAAGGCATAAATGGTTGAAAAAATAATAAAATTAAATGTGAAATGCACACCAACTGCATGTTCTTCTATCGCCCACACAAGAGCCCTGCATTTTTTCATTTTGTGTTTGATAATTAAAGGATTAGCGTTCCTTTTCGTGGTGACTAAAATGGAAATCTTACCCGAGTGTGCCACGCCCTGACATGGGAGGGCTTGGCGGCTTCTGCGTCGGCGGATTGGTCCTTGATAGCGTTCCTCCTCTGATTGACTGATTGTTCCCATGTTGCTGTGGTTAGAAAAAAAAAAAAAAGACACTGATTTTACACACAAATGGCTTCAATGACAGTATGTGAATGCCTTTTCTATGATGTTATGCTATAGGCTGCCCAGATGTAATCTTTCAACAGCATATACAGATGTACTTACACACATCTGGTGTGCAATATTTGTAAGGTTATGCAAGACCACTGTAGTGTGTATTTAACTCTGTCACCGAGTGTTTGTTGTGAATTGCAGGTTAGAAACTTCAGGCTTCTCTGAAGTTACACAACGTCTAGATTTGCAGTATTGAAAATCCAGATGTTTAGTCATACCTCATTTTCATGTTATCTTCATCTGGGAAGCCTACAAGGCCTTTAAATGAGCTAGAAAACATGTATGGACAACTACACAACATAAAGTAACCAACAACATGTACACATGTACTACTTTGACAGGGCGGGTGTAACAGAGCCTAAGAGGACTACAAGTACAGTTAATGGGAAATATTATGGGAAATGACAACGAGAATCACATGTAAAAGGCTTCGCTGTGAAATGGAGGTGGACACGTCTATCAATAATACATTTTAGAGAAATGGGTCATGTGACAAATTGACTTACCTTGGCTTTTAGCCACTTAGTGTGGGCGAAGAAAAAACAGAGGAGAGAGAGAAAGAGTGTATGTCAAAATGGCCATCTCTTAACAGATCAGCAGCAGTCAAAGCACAAGCGAACAAGAGGAAAAAATGATTTCTGAACACTGATACTGAGAAAACACATGATAAGACACAGTAGGTCAGCATGGCCACAGTAAAGCAGAGTGGATCTGCTGCCTGTATTCTTTACCACACCCTGCACCACAGCGGATATCTGAGGTCTAATACCACAGCACCTGTGTAGAAAAAATAAAGGCTGATTTTGGCTTTGCAAACTGTCCCCGAACAAAAAAAGAGAATACATTTGGACACCACAACAGGCGTGTTATAAATGTCAACACTGAACAGGGTGCGGACTACACTGTGCCTTTCCAAGGTGCTAACCCTTTTCACTTTTTCACAGATACAGCATTTACATAGAACTAGATTTCACTTGTACTTTTTGTCTTTTCTCTAAGAACAAGAAAATAGACAGAGATCTGATGCAGTCAGCTGTTCACAACAGAAGAATGGAGAGATGTGAGGTAATAACAGGAGCACATTATAGAAAAGATACTCGGACAAAAACATTGTCGTTTTAATTTTACAGAGGAAAGAAGGAAATCAAGTTCTATAGAAATATTTTTTCAGACCATGAAATAAAAGATATTTTGTTTCAAAATTTTCAAATAAGAATCAAGTCCTTCCTCTGATGACTGCTCTATTTTATAGCAGTTGGTTTTACTTTTCCTGATCTCTGATGATGCTAGCAAGAGCAGGTTGCATGCAGGTCCATTACAATGAATGAATGACTAATCCACCCTCAGTTATGAATCATTTTACACATGATTCATGAAGATTAAGATACAGAAAAATATATACACCCTGTCCCTCTGCTCAGCATCAACGCTTTTGTTAAACCTGTCTCATGTTACATTACATACATTTTCATTTTAACGTTATTATTATATCACTATCAGCAGTAAAATGTGCCCTAGTGGTTCTTGTGTGGGCTGGTGTCAAAGAGAATAAAGCCGTCATAGCAGGGAGGTTGATCTGCAGTTTGACAACTGCAGAGTCAAGTGGCTCATATATAATGCATTGTCCCCGGTGGCCTTTGCAGAGAGCACTGTAGCGTCACAAAAAGCAGGAGAGAAAGAGCAGATGAAACCACAAAAAAAATAAATAAATAAATAAAAAAAATAAAAACTGTGCCACAGGTCCAAATGAAATAATATTTTCCTCTTTTAAAACAAACAAAAAAAAAAAAACTCCCACAGTAAATGGTAAATTTCACATCCAGCTTTCACTCCCTCTGGGTTATCAGCACCAGACGAGATTCAATTTACAATCTAGGTCATGCTAGAAATGCCAAGGTCTACTACTGCCCCAGTCTTATCTTCTTGGCAAATTGTGTGTCTGTCTATTTGTGGTGGAGACGCACGCACACACACGCACGCACGCACGCACGCACGCACACACAGTCAGTGCATAAATGCTTTAGTCAGGTCATAGTTAAATTATAGACAGGCAGGTTCAGATTAAGGTCATTATGAAGTCCAAAAAGGCTTAACTGGGGTAAAAAAGGGAAAAAAAGTGGTGTTGCAGTCTGTCGGAGCAGGGCGGGTCCATGAGGTCAACATTCAGTATGCAGAGGACAATCTCTTCCTGACGGCTGGGACACTGGTCAAGGATACACTCATATCAACCTGCATCACTGATTTAATCAATTTGACAAGGAATAATGCCAAAATGTATCTGAACTAATCCTGCAAACTTATAACTGACGTAACACACAGTATCATCAGATTGCAATCTAACTTCAGAAGTAACACCTGACATTGCTCCCTCTGGATTCCTGAAAGCCCAGTTGACTAGATTAAAGCATCAGCTGACTCCAGGAATAAATCTCATCATTGGTACTAATGCTAAAAAGCCTCATGTCTTGGTCAGCATGCCTTGAGATACATAAACACCCTGAGACTCTGGTGAGGCGAAGTGGGCTATGTTTCAACATGCTGTGAAACCATTCAATGCAGCTGCATAAATTCTGTTGCTTATTTTTTTTTCCTATATTCCTTTATTCTTTACATCTCCATTTGATGTGAAAAAAACTTTTATTCAATAATGTATGCAAGCATCACATGAGGATTCCCCTTTGTGTAACAGCACCAGCTATAGTGTGTTAACCGCATGAAAAGCTGTGCGAGGCCATAAAAATTATTCAACATTCAGGCCAGGGAGTGGCACACTTAACTTCAGGCAATAGATATGATTTAAACTCCTATTAAAGTATTGACTCTGGTCAGTAAGTAAACCATGGCTATAGATATTTTGCACAAGCCCAGCTAACATGGCTTTCTATATGAATTAATATAGAGTATTGACGTCGGGTATTGATTGGTTCTGTGGGATGTGACATGCTTAGACGAGGAGGAGATTGATATGGCATTGGTGTGTGGAAACTGGTGTGTGGGCGTGTGTTTCGCATCACATTTTCTATAACTAAATGAAGCATTTATAAATGGCACTTAAAGAAGCAGATCCACTGTGTAACATGTAGTGTCTTAAAATAGGAGCATCAAATGGCCTCTAAGCGCTCATGTAGCAATTTGGTGTCAGTAATTTTACATCATAGCGTAATTGTGTAGAGATGGCCATTCTCTGGATCTCCTATTTTATTTCATACAAAGAATATAAAGAGCTATCATTCTGCTTTTACAAATTTGGAAAACAAAATATGATGAAAGTCATATGCTGCTTTATGCTCTATGACTTGAGGCTATTGTTGGTTCTACTATGTTGATTATGATTATGATGATTATGATGATGATTTGCACATGCTTATCCCCTTCTGCTGAGTTTAAGATGACGTCTGTTTTGTGTTGGCGGTTTGTTGATGTTAGCCAACTCCATTTCAATGCCAACAGGTGCCTCTGTTACCTACATCAATGATATCAACCACGATAAACTGATACACACAGAATTTTCAGTAAAATTATTTGGACTAACTCTTCTTCATTCTTTTCAATGCCACTCTTCTGCCCATCTACATCGGGACAAGTGTGTAGCCGTAGCAACCGTTAGTTTAGGAATAGAGAACCAATCCGGACCCAGAACAACAATGTAAATGCAAGCCTATGCTGAACCTGTAGCTTCTTAAACCGAGCTGCCCCCGGTAAATGAATAATTTAATTTCATAAAACAAAAGCCCAATGGGACAACCTTTGCACCACTAAGCTAACACTAAGCAGATCATGCATTATTTCTCTAATGCTAAAACTCAATGAACAAACCAAAGAGGAGCAAATATAAGGTTGCATTTAAACATAATGATTGCAAATTTAGCCTTACCTTAGATGTTTTTTGATCATAGCTTTGTTTTATATGAATGAGGCTTCTGCTATCGGCTAATCCATTGTTTTATGTTTTCAGCTGCAATTGAATAATTTTTATTCATCAAATTTAGATATCCACTCTCTTTTAAACTTTTTATTTTTTTTTATCCGTTTTATAGGCTTTTTTTGTTTGTTTTTTGTTCTTTCATGCCTATAATTTTATTGCTCCCTGCTGTAATTCTTTTAATGTTTTATGTAAAGCACTTTGAATTGTCATGTGAATGAAATGTGCTATAGAAATAAACCCGCCTAGCCTATGTTACATTTAAATTATTCTAGAAACAAATGAGCCAAGGCTTAACAGGTTAAGTGCTACAGGAATCTTTTTACAGCACATAGCTCTCCCTAAACCTGCTGTCTGTGTAGAGATAAGACAAAGGAAATAATATGTCCTGTTAACAGACACACAACAGGTACAGAATAAGAAGGTTTCCTCCAGTTTTTAGTGGTTATGTTGATCACAGTGGTTGAAAACATCCAAATAATGTATTTCACATCACAGTGACTGTGATACCATAGGGCAATGTTTTTTCAGCCTTAGGGTAGGGACCCCATGTAGGGACCCCATGTAAAATTACTACTAAAAATATGTTTGACTTGAGAGAGACCAATCCATAACAGACATGAGAAACTGTGAGTCTGAAACTGAAGCCCTGTGGTACCGTTTATCTGCCAAATGTTCATTGTGGTCACTTTCAGATGCTGCAGCTCTTTCATAATTCATAGTTTGAGTTATTGTTTCTTCAGTATTAATTGTCAGCCTTGTAAATACAAGCTGGATTGACTGTAAATATCCTGACCAAGGAAAATAAAATTCACACTTTGTGCAGTAATCTACACCTGGCTTTTCTGCCTCTGTTCATAATATACATTATATAGACTCACTCCAATCTAAAATGAATGTTTATTTGCAACATAATATACTAAACTACTACATGATCAGAAAAAAAAATAATTTTAGAAAAAAAAAAAGTCTCCGTTTTGGATGTCTGGGGTGGCCAGAAATGTGTGATGTTAAAATGGGGTCAAAAGCTAGAAAAGGTTGGGAACCAATGCCATAGAAGGACTAGAAGTAAATCCCACGCAGAAAAATCGAGAGCGGCACAATGGCTTTTATCCTTCCTTATCAATGCCTCTAACACCACAGGATGCTAATGGCGGGCCTCTAATCCAATTTGTGTGACAGCTGCAATTGATTGGTTGATTGATGGGACAGAGGATTGTAGGAGAATGCACAAACGCCCATAGCCATCAGGAAATGATGTCATTAAAACTACTGTCGGGACAACCCACTGACCCCAAAAAGCGAGTCCTAATGTCAAGCTAGGAAGTGAATACGCCACATAAACGTTCCACTTACTATAGCTCAAGATGCAGAAATCCACCTCTTTTCTAGTCTTTCCGATTGTAGAAATAAGTCTAATTAGAATGTCATTCCGACATGAAGGTTTAGAGACAGTGGAGAAGTAGATTACAACGGTGGCCTGGGCCTAACTGCCTTTAAAAATATCCCACAAATTTGAGTCTGCTTGTCTTTTTTTGTTTCCGTTCTACAACCCTCCAAGAATAGAGCTGTTTTCTGAGTGCTATACATGATGTAATCGCTTTTCAGTTCATCTCCACCCCCAACCCATTCCCACCAACCTACACTGAAAGATATTCCTGTAGGGTCAGAAGAGGTGCTTTACTGAAGATGAAAGAGAAAAGCATAGCGACGGGAGTGTGAGCGAGAAAATGAGTGAAAGCAGAATGGAGGCAGATAGGAATACCTCTTGGCGAAAGAAATAGAAGAAAGAAAGGAGGAGGGGGAGGGAAGAAAATTAGATATAAAGCAAACCTAGAGAGTGAAGGAAGAGGAGAAGACATAATGGACAGAATGTGAAGGAAATCTGAGAGGTTTTAAACAAGAAGACAAAGGTGAAACCACATAAAAACTCACCTTAACACCATGGCCAACATCATCCAGTACAGTGTAGTCAATGGGCTTCCTGATGTACCTGACCGGCCGCTCCATGTTGGCCGGTGCTATGATCTTATGGGTTCTCGATGTGTTCTTGTTGGTGGTCAAGATGCCGATCTCCCGCCTGGCCACCTTCTCTTTATGGATGTCCACTGTCTGTAAATGACATGGTGAAGACAGGAGAAATATGCTGATTGATGTCAGAGTGAAAACACAGAGACGGGCAACACGAGGAGCTCTGGGATTCCATGAACTCGTCATACAGCAGCTTAAGAAGGTTTAATTAAATCACCAGGCTGTGCTTTTCATCACGGAGGTCTTAATCTTTTTACAAGGCCAGTACACACTAATAAAATCGATTGTGGTACAAACCGAGTCCAGCACAGAATAATGACTAAAGCATGCGGCTCTGGGCATTGCCGGTTTCATAAATTAATACTGGGAATGACTCTGCTGACCCTGAACCTGGATGTAATGAGTGAATTTTGCAAAGTATGATGGAATTAAGAGATAATCCAAATGGAAGGTGATATGATAAAAACTGCCTCCGTATATTAGAAGAGTATGTCTACTGCACTCTTAATGATATTAATTATAATATCATAGGGTAAATGCCTCCTATGGGCCGTCTTGTGCAAAATATTAAAGGGAAATTACAATGCAGTACTTATGATTCTGGAAATGAAGATATTGTTCTGTCTGAAATTACACCTATGCATAATTAATTAGCCTGTGTCCTTCATAAAAACTAATTACTTGCGGCTGTACAGAAAACATTTGCATAGTGTTGGTTATAAACCATCTTTTTGATAACTTCTGTGATATTTGTTTGAGCCATATGAACCCTACTCATATAGCAGTCATTTTCTCTAATGTTAATATTCATGGTGGCAGTCTTAACTTTGTCAGGTCAAAAGGATAATATCCTATGTTCATGAAAGTTGTACAGTGCACTGAAACCTTAACCTTCCTGATGTGCCCCATAGGATTTAACTTTGAAAAAAATATGGTCAGAAATATTTTTTTTAATCCTGTTTGAACTGTATCATCATTTACATAGGTTTGTCAATTTACAAGATATATTTACAAGGCAAGAAAGTTGCCATTTGTTGTAAAGATAGTGAAGTAGCTTAAGTTTTTTTTTTTGCAGCCTCGCTCAGTGGAGTGAATTGTATCTCTCATTGAATGGGATACATATCACAAAAATGACAAATATTCAGCGAGTTTTACCACATTCTTAGCAAGACATGTGAAAAACCATTAAAACAGGTGAAAAGCATTACAAGTCTGATCATTATGGAGCTGCCAAGACATTTTCAGCAGGTCTAAATGCACTGTGGACCGAGAGTTTCTGAAATAGAGTTCCATGCGACATAAGTTATGGTTGTGTCCCATGGACACAACCATTGACTTTGGTGATGGTTGACATTCACATTCACTGTGGTGACACAGTGAAACAGACACTGATTTATCAACAACAATAGATAAAGATATTTTTAAGGAAGATTAGACCACATTTCAAGGTAAAACATTAGCCTTCAGTGACACCATAGGACAGGAAAGAAATACATTAAATCTGAAATATTCATCTAAATGTTTTGACAACTTTTCACCAAACCAAGGGCTTGGAATATACTTTTATGTTGGATGCTAGTCAACCATTAGTTGTATTTTTTAAGTCTAATATAATAATGACAGTTTGGCGCAAGGAAAAATTTATGGGAACTTAATTGGCTCAAATCATCCCTGCTTTATCCCAAAAACCTTTGACAATGAAAACATACGATGCGTGTCTGAATATATAACTGGATAACTGTGGAACTGAAAATCTATGAATTCAAAATAATCAACAAAATCTGAATCACTGAACATTAAATTCAAATTAATAAATGAGCTGAACATCCATCCATCCATTATCTTCCGCTTATCCAGGGCTGGGTCGCAGGCGCAACAGTCTAAGCAGGGATGCCCACATTTCCCTCTCCCCAGACACTTCCTCCAGCTCCTCCAGGGGGATCCAGAGGCGTTCCCAGGCCAGCCGAGAGACATAGACTCTCCAGTGTGTCCTAGGTCTTACTCAAAGCCTCCTCCCGGTGGAAGATGCCTGGAACATCTTCCCAGGGTGGCGCCCTGGAGGCATCCGAAACAGATGCCCGAGGCACCTTAGCTGACCCCTCTCGATGTGGAGGAGCAGTGGCTGCACTCCAAGCACCTCCCTGGTAACTGAACTCCTCACTCTATCCCCGAGGGTGTACCCAGCCACCCTGCAGAGGAAGCTCATTCCGGCTGCCCGTATCTGGGATCTTGTCCTTTCGGTCATGACCCAAAGCTCATGACCATAGATGAGAGTAGGTAGATTCACTGATAAATTGAGAGTTTCGCCTGTCAGCTCAGCTCCTTCTTCACCACGACAGACCAATACAGCGTCTGCATCGCTGCCAACGCTGCACTGATCCACCTGTCAATCTCCCGCTCTGTCCTCCCCTCACTCATGAACAAGACCCCGAGATACTTGAACCCTGGGGCAAGGAGCTGAACATCAATGTAAAAACTGTAGGAGTGATTTTCACCCTTTCAGCTATTATTTCCCCACAAAGTTAGGACTAATATGTTTTGCTACTGGCCACTCTCAGCGCCAGATGCGTTTCAAAAATGTGTTCCTGGGAGCACGACACCACATACTGCAACATCATTGATTTAACCATAACATTTTAGAAGTTGGGTGAAAAGATGTAATAAGCTTGATTACATCAGTGTGTTTCACTTCCAGGCTTATACACATTTCATGCATCTTCCAATTTGGCAAAAGTGCCAGTGCGGTATTTTAATTTGCAAACATAGTGGAAATCTAGTCTGCATTTATTTGCCGCTTCCCCAAGATGACTTCATTTTTAAAATGTTGTTGCTCTGCATCTTCAATCATCAGACTATGCTTTATTCTGCATCACTAATTCAAAAAAGCCTCAGTGTAAATCTTCATTATAATTGTCAGTCTATTAAAGCCATTACAAGGACCATTACATTCAAACACTACTGTCAGACCTTCTATAGATCTGCTCTGCTTTATGCTCCCACTAAGAACAGAATAGTCCAGGAGCAGCTGCCCTTCCTCAAAGATGAAAGAGTGCAATGTCTTATGTGGGCAGACCAGTAAAATGATGGTCTCTTACATGGGGGTGGCGGGGGGGGGGGAGTCAGCAACCAGCACCAACAGAGGATTCCTTTCATGCCTCAGGGATCTGGAGCTGGACTGAGCTGTGTCTCTTTATACTGCACTGTTTCACTATATGGCTGTGTTAGCTCTCAAGTATCACTCATCCCAGAGCTGAGGAAATCAAGAACACTGGTAGACTTATTTGTAGCACCGTCAGGTTGACATCTCTGGAAAATATGAAGTTATAAATGGCAACATGAATGAGATAAAGGCCTGGGAGCTGACAATGAACTCCAGTCTCTGTAAAGAATGACACAAAGCAGATTTACTTCAGGACACGCAAGGGGATAAGAAAACGGATTTCTCAAAATTACAGAAACAAAAAAAGAGCAAAAGCGCAATCAATATTTAATAACTGGCAATGCTGCTCATACATAATTGCTCCCGCAGAGGCTCCTGATACAAAGGGAAACATCCGCTGTATTCCAATGCTCTGTTATGTCTGTTTGAATTAAGAGCGATGACAGTGCTGACTACTGCCATCTTCTCTAACTTTTTCCGCATTGCACTACAAGAACATGCAAGGGGAAAAAAATCTGCAAACAAAAAAATATGAGAATGTTCCATAACAGCAGAAACCCGGTTAAAACTCAAGTGTGCAACAGCTCCACCAGGATGGCATGTGAGGTAATAGATGGAAGTAGACTGCTTCAAGGTAATGCCCAAACTGAAAATAACTTGGGCAAAACCTAAAAACTCTGGTTGACTTCTTTTTGATGGGGATAAATGAAGTTGCAGAAGAAATAAAACTGAGGGCAAATTGGCTAAAGAGTTCTCCCAAAACAAAACCTTGGCCAAATGCTCAAAATTCATGGACATGGGATATTGTTGTCATAAGATACTATGAGGAAGTTCTGAAAGAGGAAAGTTCCACTGAAACCTCTGAAAGAAACTCCTCCTGATGTTCATTCTAAACTTGGAATGCATGTGATCTTTGCTGAGCACGGTCTCCTTATCTCAGAGTACAGCATGTGGATAAACAGTATCGCAGCTGGCAAAGGGGGGAAGTGAGAAGGCAACACAGCGTTCACCGCCTTCCTGTATGACAAAAAAAATAGGCTAGTGTTGCACAAGAGCACAGTGGAGTAAAGTCAAAAAGGCAATTTTTAGAAACATCCATCTATGCACCTGCACCCTGCCATGAGCGCTTGGCTAATTCACAGATGACCAAAAGTATTTGGGGCTCTGTAATACATTGTGGTTTCACCTCTTTTGACTGAATTAGTAAAGAGGTTCAATCTCAGCACAGCCTATGGCCTCAACTGACTTTTCAACTGGCACTAAAAGGTGTTTACTTATTCTCACTGGTCAATCTCTTGGGTATTTAAAAAGCAGAAGGTGGATACTTCACATCTGTTCCACACATGTTTTAAGCCTGTAGTCTTTTCCCAGAACGCTGAAAAGTTTTGGCTCAGTTGTTTGGCTTTTCCATCAGCTAAAGGCTTTTAAGATTTAAGCGCCCCTCTTCTTGCTAGCCTTCTTGCTTTTGCCGCGCCCTTCCACCATCACCTCCCTTATCCTTTGCTCTCTTTCCCACCCATGTCTTCTTCATCTTGTTCATTCCACACCTGGGTAAGTGTGACTCATCATTTCAACTGCTTTGAGGATTTAGCTCATACCTTGTAACTGTTGCCAATGGGGTCATACTTATCCACACATTGAAGCCAGACAGAGGGAGAAACAAGTCCAGAAAAGACCACTTTAAAGTAAAACACTTCCTCCAGTTCTGGTAAAGGCAGTGAGTCAGCACAGTGGTTTCCACAATGAGAGATTTTTGTTGTGTTGTTAGTAGCAACATGTGCCTAAATATTTATGATTGATTTATTTCTTTTAAATCCAGACATTTCTTGTGTGTATAAGCTTTCCAATCCAAAGAGGGATAGAAGGTCAGCTATTTTAAATGTTTGTATGACGATGCCCAAAACCTAATAATATGACTTCATGTAACTGAATACCAATGTTTTGCTTACAAAAGCTCACCAGTCTGGGATTGTTTTTAGACGAGTAAAGGGTTCAGAGGGTCTTATAAGGTTATGTATATAAAGCTTAAAAAGACAGTCTGTTGACATTTCTTGGTCTTTAGTGTTTAAATAGAGTTTTGAATGAATGGACGATAAGTCTAGTTATCCATTGGTAACAGAAGGTGATGATATTCCCAAGTCTTCCTTTTCTGTACCATATGACCCTAAACTCAATTAGACTTTTGGTTTTTCAAATGGGCAAAACCTGTGGTTAGTACCTGGTAGTTGATTTCTAAAAGCAAATATAAGAGCAATAGAATTTATTAATTATTGTTAATAATAATAATAATAATAATAATAATAATATATACACAGCTGCAATCACTGAAATCAACATCACAAAGCATCTTTATGTACTGATGAATTAATAACTCAAAATCAAACCACTTAAAAAAAATACCCCCATTTGTGTTGCCAAGTGACAACACTTAGGCTGCGTCTCATTAGTCTGTCTTGCCCCTAGTTTTACCCCTTGTGTCTTTATGTGCGCGTTCATGTGTGACGAAGCGGTATCTCAATTGTCAAAGTGAAGAAGACGAAGGGCTAGAAAGCACGTCCTCGTACCCCTTGGTATCAAGTCAGGTGAGGGACCACCCTAGCTGACCAAGGGGTTCGGCCCAACTGTCA
>JAPTYR010000014.1:13491988-13503127 GCA_029814505.1 Siphamia roseigaster
TACAACATAGATTCGCCAGTAAAACCTATGGATTTGGATCCATGACAGTGGAGAAAAGGAACAGAAATGTAGAAAAAACCATACAAGGTGATAAATAATGTGGCAAACGTGAGCAAAAATAAAATAAATAGTAAAATAAAGTCAATAATAATAAAAATAAGCAACAAAAAGGAACAAAAACACCCAAAGTATTGAAGAAAGGAATACAAATTACAATAAATTAACAAAAATAAAATGAATATGAGCACAACAAACCAGAAATTACACTAAATTGAAGAAATATGTTGAAATAATTGGCGTAAATACAGTTCTTCATCTTTTCATGGCCATCAGATATGACCCATTTGGACATTCAGATGTTCTGTAGTTGCCATGGAAACACCATAATCTTCTACAACACTGATTCACCAGTAAAACCTATGGAGTTGGATCAATGACAGTGGATAAAAGCAACAAAAATGAAAAAAACAACAACATACAACATGATACATAATGTGGAAAAATAAGTTAAAAAAAAGAAGTAAAATAAAGTCAATAATAATAAAATATAAGCAACAAAATGAAAAAACAACCAAATTAATGAATAAAAAATTATAATAAATCAACAAAATAAATTTAATATGAACAAAGTAAACCAAAAATTGCATTAAATTGAAGAAATATGTTGAAATAATTGGCGTAAATACAGTTCTCCATCTTTTCATGGCCATCAGATATGACCCATTTGGACATTCAGATGTTCCGTCGTTGCCATGGAAACACCGTCATCTTCTACAACACTGATTCACCAGTAAAACCCAAGGCAATGACAATAAAAAAAAAAAAATAACAAAAATTAAGAAAGAGGAAAAAAACACCCTACAAAAAGATAAATAATGTAAAAAAAGTAAAATCAATAAAAAAAATGCATTAAACGTCCACGACTGAACTGACATTCAGATCATATGTACCATAATGTCAAGTTTTGCCTTAAAAGAAAAAGAAAAAAAAAGAAAAGATGATATTTCCCATTTATGTTAGTCACGTAGAAAGTCATTAATTAATGGTTTTTATTTTGCGGCGAAATAATGAAGTGGGGGAAAACACAATGTGCAGAAAATGCCACCTCTGGGCCTCGGGGAAGGCAGAGCATTAGGTGGTGGTGAGACGGCTCGCCTTATTACGCTATTTTCAAATGACAGAATAATATGTTATGGATCATTTGACTCCTCTCTCATCTGTGCGCCGCTCTCCTCTTCCCCCCTCGCATCACCGCCAGACGAAGGCATACGCTGCTCGCAGGGGCCGGGCGGCGGCGGCGGTGGGGCCTAGTCTAATGTGGCATCTGGCAGCGGCAGAAAAATCAGAGCGTGGAAGGTTAGGAGGAGGAGGAAGAGGAGGAAGAGGGGGGAAATGGGAAACAGCAGCCAATGAAAGACGCCGTCCGTCTGTCCGTTGGGGTGGACGCCATGTGGGCCGTCCCCTCCCCGGGCCTGGATTTGGGTACGAGTTACAGAACACACCCCCGAGGGCCACAAAAAATATGTTTGTTTTTTTAAACCAAATATGTCATCCCTCGCCCAAATACAAATGTATAATAAACTGGAATAATCTCCCCCTCCACCGAAAAAGTTTGACATCAACAGAGGCGGTAAAAGTACGACCTTTCTGTACTTAAGTAGAAGTACAGCTACTTGTGTTAAAAAAAATACTCTGGTAAAAGTAGAAATACTGATTCAAGTCCTTTACTTAAAGGAGAATTCTGGCAGTTTTACAAACATATCCCAACTGTTTGAGGCCAAAGTCTACAAAAAACTTATAAAAACTCATTACACACCCAAAAATGCAAAGTTAAAAAAATAAATAAATAAATAAATAAATAAAAAATCTTGAATTGAGGAAAAAAAAATTATTGAAGGGGGAAATGTTTCATTAGGGGAAAAAAAAGAAAGACCTTGATCTTGAATTAAGGGTGGAAAATTTTGAATTTAAGGGAAAAAACTGAATTAACCGTGAAAAATCTTGAATTTAAAGGAAAAAAATTCTTAAATTTAGGAAAAATGTCTTGAATGAAGGGGGAAATTTTTTATTAATTCGTAAGTAAGTAGGCTAAGTAAATAAATAAAGGGGAAAAATCTTGAATTAAGCAATAGGTAGCCTAAATAAATAAATAAATGAATGAATAAATAAATAAATAAATAAATAAATAAATAAACAAATAAATACAATTCAATTCCCTAAATTGAATTTAGGGGGGGAACAAATAATTAAACATGAAAAATCTTGAATTTAAATGAAAAAAAATCTTGAATTGAAAGAAAAAACAATCTTGAATGAAGGGGAAAAAAATCTTTAATTAGGGTAAAAAAAGAAAGATATTGAATAAAGGAGACGATCTTGAATTTAGGGGAAAAAATTTATTCAATGGGAAAAATCTTGAATTAAAAGGAAAAAAATCTTAAATTAAGGAACAAAATCTTGAATAAAGGGGGAAAACATCTCAAATTTAGGGAAAAAAGATAAAAAAAAAAACCTTGAATGAATGGGGGGGGGAATCTTGAATAAAGAAAAAAAAACATAATAATAATAGTAATAATAATAATAATAATAATAATAATAATAATAATACTGGAGTAAATAGTAATAATTGAGTTAATTGTTTCCAGTGTGAGGATGGGAACCTACGATGACATGATAAAATAACAGTCGGGTTGAGAGTGTTTATAGATGTGTATTGTGTACGTGAACAGAAAAGTGGGCGTCGGGTCGTTTATGAGAGCAGGAACAGGTTAGCAGGCAAGAAAAAAAATAAAAATAAATAAAAACAGAAGAAAAAAACCTCATTGAGCTAGTGCTGTTAGCGGCGGGAAAAGCAGAGCTCGCTTCTGTTTACCGTGACATTTGCCTGAGGTATTGCCACACTGACCTTTCTATCTGCTTTTTAATTAGTATTTCTGCGAGGATGAAAATAGCAGCGGGTTTTTACAGTGGAATAAAAAGGCGAAGAAAGAAAGAGGGGGTGAAAAAAAGTTAGTGTTTGATGTGTTTTTTTTTTTTTTTCACTTCATTTATCCTGTCTGTGTTGGATAACGTGGGCTTTTGACAGGCTTGTGACCGTCTGTCTACACGTTTGAGGCACCAAAAGAAAGGGAACGAAGCATAAAAAATTCAGACAGACTGCGAAGGAGGGGGAAAAAAAAAAAAAAAACAAAGAAAGAAACTGAGAGGCAGAACAGATAGTGATGGAACAGAGAAAAACAGGGAAATCTGCATTAGTAATACAAGCAATGATTAACCAGTTCCCATTCTGAGGAGATTTAGCTGAAAACACCTGGAAAAAATAACTCCAGCTGTTCCTCAACCGTTTGGAGGACGGATAAAAGAATGGGCTCTTT
This sequence comes from Siphamia roseigaster, assembly GCA_029814505.1. NCBI lineage: Eukaryota > Metazoa > Chordata > Actinopteri > Kurtiformes > Apogonidae > Siphamia > Siphamia roseigaster. The sequence goes on from JAPTYR010000014.1 coordinate 13,495,363, forward strand.
GTAAAGGTAACACCCTGTACTTTGGACTAAAACATTCACTTTTCATGTTTATTTAACAGGTAAAAAGATATAGACTTAGCAACACTAATACATTTGGATTTTTTTCCTCCCCTCGCCATCATTTTTTGGGTGAAAACCAGGGTGTATTTGTGTCCGTTTGGTAGATATGGACGAAAACACACCATTAACCGACAGACCGATGTCTGGGACCTTTACAGTTGACGGTTGAGAACTTTATTTGTAAAAATGTCAGTTTTAGGGCGTTTTTTCTATGGTTGTGTTTGTGTTTTACAGAGGAGGAAATTCGGGGAATTGTCTTTTTTTTCCGAAAGTGGATACATTTGGAATTTTTATTTATTTGTTTTTAATTTTGTTGAAATTTGTTGATTATTTTGGACTTTTCTCTCTCATCTTGTTAATTATTTTTGTGAATTTTTTCTCATTTTGTTGATTATTTTGTGCATCTTTTTCAGATTGTTGTTTATTTTATTGAATTTCTTCATTATTTTCTTCATTTAAATGGAAAAACCACACCATTTACCAACAGATTAATGTCAGAGGCCTTTATAGTTCAAAGTTGAGAACTTTATTTATTTATTTTTTTTTTAAATGTCAGTTTTAGAGCATTTTTTCTATAGTTGTGTTTGTGTTTTACAGAGGGGGAGGGGGGGATTTGGGGAATTGTCATTTTTTTTTAAAGTGGCTACATTTGGAAATCTTTTTTTTTGTTTTGTTGAAATTTGTTGATTATTTTGGCCCTTTTTCTCTCATATTGTTGATTATTTTTGCGAACTTTTGCTCATTTTGTTGATTATTTTGTTCATCCTTGTTAGTTTTGTTGTTTATTTTATTGAATTTCTTCATTATTTTCTCCATTTAAATGGAAAATCCCACACCATTTACCAACAGATTAATGTCTGAAGCCTTTATAGTTCAAAGTTGAGAACTTCATTTATTTAAAAATGTCAGTTTTAGAGCATTTTTCTATGGTTATGTTGATGCGTTTTACCGGGGGAAATTTAGAGAATTATCGATTTTTCCAAAGTGGCTACATTTGGAACACTTTGGAAATAATTGAATGACTGTTGAATGATTCAAATACACATATTTTATCAAAAAATGATGAAAATAAATATTTCTCATACAAAAGTATCATTGTCAATGATCAAATAAAGTCCACACTAATACTCTGGTCCAAAAATCCCATTGTTACGTGTGTTTTGGACCTAAATACTTTACTGGATAATCTTCACCGAACTATTACAAGGAAAACAACAACACATTTGTCCAAATCAATTGATGAGTCAATTGATCAGATGACAGCCTTCAAATGTCAAATTTCTCCTATTAGTCTTTAGTATAAACCCTCCTTTTCTGTAGGTGTTGTTGTTGTTGTACTTCAGAATGGTTTATATATTTGGTAAGAGGAGTTTTTTCATTTTCAATTGATGTGTGACAAGTGGAGTGCATTAATGTGGGAGCTGTGTTATCAAAATAATGTCATCTTTGTGCCGGGACCGGGACTTAAGGCTGGGAAGACGTTAATATCAAAAGAAAGACAATTTGTCGCGGTGTGAATGGCGGCCTGGCGCTGGTGTCGGATCGACTGTCGGATGTACAGTCGATGCCCAAAGCCATGATTACTCATCCCCACGCTGCATTAGCGGTTAGCTTCTAAATTATATACAATCATACCATGCTAGCAGATAATTGACACATAAACATTTTTTCCCTTCCTTTTTATCCCCACTTATTTACTTGCTGGCATGTCTTCAAAATCACTGTAAATACATAAAACACTCCAACTAATTAATGATTATGGAAGACTGTAGGGTAATGAAAAGTATATAGATGGTGTAGGAGTGCTAAAACCCATTTAATTTCATTTGGAGACAGGAATTAATTAGAAGCTGGAAACCGTGCCAAAAAAAAAAAAAAAAAACCCCAATGTAAAAAAAAAATAAATCTTTCACTCATTAGGTTGTGACGGTTTCTTGCATGTACAGGAAGTCAAAGCCACACTTTTTTTTTTTATTTTCGAGGTGGTTGTACATATTTGACTTTAGTGCAGGGGTTTCAAACATGCAGCCCTGGGGCCAAATGCGGCCCACCGAAGGTTCCAGTCCGGCCTGTGGGGTTTAGTTCAGGTTCCACATACGAACCAATATGATCTACAATCCAATAATAACCCACAAAAAAAAAAATGACTCAATATTTTCTTCTTGGTTTCATGCGAAGAAAAATAAATTACATTATTATTTTTCATGAATCATGATGACATATCAATTTTAAATCCATATCCATTGTGTTTCGTTTTGCATGAACAGACTCAAGAAAGAAGGCATAGCGGTAGATTTTAGCGGTTTTGGTTATGCTGTATTTTTGACAACGATACCAGACAAACACAATCCAACAATGGGCTCGGCATGAGATGAGGCAGAAGGTTACGGAAAATGTTCTTTTCCACACGAAACAGCTCCGTACGCACACAAACGTCATGTCACTGCTGTCCTGCTTTTACAGACGCGGAACAAGGTATTCGCGAGATTTGACTACATTTAAGTAAAAAGTATTCCGCTTCCTGCTTTTGGAGCCGCCTGCAGTCCGCTTGGTTTTCACACATGCATTCGAACCGTACCAGAGTTCACTTCAATCGAACCGAGACCTTCGTTTTTAGTCGGACCAGAGTTCGCTTTTTTGGTCCATATCAGAGTTCGATTGTGCATTCACAACTGCCCAAACGATCCGGACTTTCTGGGCAAAAGAACTAGAGTTCAATTAAAGCGCACTAACCAGTGCCAGTGTGAATGCACCCTTAAAGAACATGTTCTGATCAGGTTTCTCTTTACATAAAGCCATAGTTTCAGATCTTAAGAAATCTATCAATACTTTTAGGTTTGACTGACTGGAGTTTCCCACTGTTGTTTCCAGGGACTGAGTCACTGTTTCCTCCTTCGCTGACAGGCTGTCATGAGACAGATGCAGAGAAACTGAATATTTGTCACTGCTAATAATGTTCTGCAGGACTATTTACAACAGCTTGCTAAGAAGGAGGGGACTTTCTGAGAGGATGCTGTTTAAATAGTTTCAACCACATAGTTGTAGAGGAAACCTTAATATACTCTTCAGTGACACCTCTGCATGTTTGTTGTTAAGTGTGAAAGCAATAGTGTTAATAATGATTCTATTTTTGTTACTGCATGAAGACACAGCCACAAGTGGTGTAGATAAGTATGCATTATGGGTTGACTGATGGTAACTTTATAAAGCAAGGCCATCCTCAGTTTCTGAATCTGTGTGTGTACGTTTCCAGACACATACACACACACTCTCTGATCTATTCGGGGTATCACCAAGTGGTTCAATGTGAGACATTTTCTTCCGCCAGTCAGACAAAGCGCTCCCTGTTCACAGTCTCTTAGCACCCACTTCACACGCAGCACAAGGTGGAAGCCCCGCGAGCTGCCCTATTCTCCCATCAGCCCCTCTGCCTCAGCAAAGCAGTTTCTGAAAAGGAAATGACAGCAGGGAAGGTGACATGCAAACAAATACCTGACAGCACAAATGCATACACCCGTGCAGCTGCAGCGGTATGCATATACACAAACACAGATGCTCACATGCAAGACACATTCACTCACACAGTGACACTGCAAGAAGGCCACTTTTGTCTACTGAGCATCAATAAACAAAAAAAGTTAACATCTGAGTGCACAAATATTACTACTGGTTAAGAGTCATCTATCATAAAAACTTTGAAATGCTCAGTGATTCAAACAAATGTGGGGCTTATTTGTTTAACACATCTGAATGACGATTTTGCAACTACATCTGTTCAACCAAACCACTTTACAATCTTTACTCTTTCAATAATATGTTCCACACACACACGCACACACATATATATAATTTTTATATACTGAGAGGTTTATACAAGATAAAGCACCACCCTCAGACAATGGCTCAAAGGATATATAACAAACAAAAGGAACAAAAAAAATGGATTTTGTGGTTGCAATGATTTTTAGAAACCAAAAGTCAAAACTGCCAACAGTTTCTTTTGTTTCCTTTTTATAGTACTTATGGAGAGAACATGAATATCATAAAGAATGTTACAATGAATTCTGCTATTTCATAGCACAACCAGTGTAATTACAATAAATCCTATTCTAATTCTATTACATTTTTCCTGAACATAAATGAATAACCCATCAACCAAACACACTGTGGGGAACAACACATGGATGACGGGACAGGGACACAAAAGAACTGGTGGAAATCTTTTCAGGCCTTTTATTGGTCCAACTACTAGTTCACATCATTGGTAGTATTAATACTTTAAATGTGAATGTCAGCATGGCTTTTGTATGTAAAAGCATTAAAGTAATTACAGGAAAAATGCAATAGTGCCAATGCCAGTCTGCCACATGTAACACACAGGACAGGCTCTCATAGAGTACAGTGCAATACAATTCAGGATGTATTGGTTTCAGTCGGAGAGATGCCACCACTGAGCAGACACACCCTGACCAGAGTGAGGTCTGTGCAACTGTGGGCAGACCAGAGGAAACAGCCCTGACGCCAGGCAATGTCTCACCACACACTGGCTGACATGTTAATGCTAAGTCATCTCCACCTATAGGAACTGAGGGTAAGACGGAAAACTGAGCAAAAGGATGAGCAGAGAACCAAAAGATGATATCATTAGTATGTTCACCATAACATATTTTTATATTTCAGTCTTATTCCCCTCAGATAACATTCCTGCCTTTCCTTCCCACTGTTCAAACAACACAGACCTTTCCTCTCCATTACCCATTCAACAGATTGCAACACGGGCCTCGAGGGCCAACGTTAATTTCATATCCATGAGCGGCGAGGGCAACATGATAATGATCCACCCGCTGAACGAGACAGTAGAGAGCCATAAAACACACCCACAGCCTGCAGAGCTGCAACCCAGCCTCTTTTATTACAAAAACAATGATATGCTTTTTCACAGCCAACACGTTAGCACCTCTAGTCTCACTTATCCCTTAAATGAACACAAATGGATGGAGATGAAGACGTGGTGAATGGAAAGGGACGTTCTGTGTTTTCTCCTTATCGAGTTATCACGGTGATGCTGCCAACCCAAGCTGCTAAATTATTCACATCACGCTAGTTGGAAAAGTTATGCAAATAAGAAATCAAAAGGAGCACAAAATTATTTCTTACAACTGTGATTGTCATTTGCTGGAAAAATATGAGTTTGCAATTTGAATTTTTGCTCCAGATTAATTTATTATGAAATCTTAACCCATAAATGCCCAGTACTAATTTTACAACAGCTCCAAAATGAGTTTTACTTCTCTATTTAACCTTTCCAAGTCATTTACCACCATTTATTGTAATACTATTGTGTCTAATTTTCAGTGAAATCAGGTATTTATCAATATTTAGTGTAATATAATGTATGTGTGTATGTACTTATGTATGTATGTATGGCACTTTTTTTTATAGAATTTCAAGTCTTGCATCTTTTATCTGACTCTGAATGACGGCACATGAGTTACTACGTGTGTACGCAGGAATGGCAAATTTTTACAATCTCTTTTTGATTTAATTCACTGATCATGTCAATCTTCAGAAAAGCTCAGATCAAAGTTGAGGGTTATTATATCAAAAACAGAGAAAAATTAACAAAAAACACTTTTTTAAACAAAGATATCAACAACTGAACATAAAAAGCATTTCCATCCACTGTCATGTAGCCAAGTCCATGGGTTTTACTGGTTAATCAATGTTATAGAAGATGACGATGTTTCCAAGTTCACTACACAACATCTGAATGTCCAAATGGGTCACATCTAATGAACATGAAAATATGAAATTTGCATTAATTGTTTTGACATATTGATAAGATTGGTCAGTGTTTCAGAAGTTACTAAACATTTTAGATCAGTCAATGCTTTTTGTTGCCAGTGACCGTTTGGGTTTTTATGTGTTAAAGCAGAAAATCAAACCCACAAGAAAAGAAAAGAATTTCAGCTGACTGAACTAGACACCATCTTCAGCTTAGAAAATTCACTATGGCTTAAATATAACACAGGAAATACGGAATGCACAAGAAACAAAGGCAGAGATTGTATCGGAAGAGCAAGATAACAATGAATGCTAAGCCTCCGCTATGGCAATGGCTTTCTTCTCTGGTCTAACGCACCATGTCGGACCCTGTTTCATAAGCTTTTCCAAACGTGGCCAAGAGAGTTGTCATGGAGATGGAACCGGGCAGTGGTGACACGGTGACCTTGGTATCAGCTGAATGCTATCTGTCAGGTTACCGACTGAAAACTTGAAGGAGTGAAAATACGCCTTTGTTTGCTCCCCATCCATCTCCCATTCCAGTATGCCTTCCCTTAGATTAGCCACATCTCTCTCTATTTTTCAAGCCTTCAAGCTTCACTAGTCTTGTCCCTACATTTATCTTGAAAACCTGACCTTCACAAGATCCTAAAAAGACTTTCCTGCATTTGACGTAATGTTCTGTAGAAAGAAAAGCAGCAGACAATAAACAACCAAAACCTCATTGTTTAACCATCACTTCCAGTTTGTACGCAATCATAAATCCATGATACAGGCCACAGGTTTGGTAAATGCCTCCCAGTTCTAATCTACACGATGCCACATGGCTGACACTATGATTTGTCTGAGCTCTTAATGCCTTCATTGGATGAACGGCTGGAATTACCTGCACATGGCAAAAGCCTCACGCCACAGAAAGAAAGCTTCTATAGAAAGAGTGCTTGTGTAATGCTATATATCAGTGTTTCCCAACCAGTGCCAGGAGAAACCACCAGGTGTGCCGTGGAACATTACCCAATTTCTCTCTAAGCAAGTGGCGTGATATAGATATGTACAACGACCACCCATGCCAATGATCCACTCCACGACAACAGTATCCCTTTGCAAAGTTAAAATGAATGTGAATCAGCTCTGATGTGGTATATTCTGTTGATAAAGCCCCCCCTCCTTACCAGTAATGCATGGACCCACGGATCTGGTTGGGCGGCAAGGGGCATATGCCTCTATTATATGGATCTCCATCTGTAAACCCAGGGTTATGTCTGAGGGGTCACTGACACACACCTCTCAGCTTTCTTGTTCCAAATGCCCCATGTCTTTCTTCAATTTCTGCAAGAATACCAGTTTTGTGTTCAATAAACAGACCTAGGTTTCCCACTGAGGAAGTAAACTGAGACTAGATTTGCATTATATTTCAGTGAAAATACTTTTTGCGACATTTTTGTTTGGTGATGTGTCTTGTGATTTTTCTAATGTAAAATATATGCCACGGCTCAAAAAGTTTGGGAAACACTGCTCTATATAATACTCATCTGATTTGTAGGAAAGAATAGGAATGGTAGGCTGGCAGATATAATTGAAAAGAGTAACACGATAAATGCTTAATTTCTATTCACAATAATCATGGACCATTACTATTAAGATATGTTTTTAACAAAGACCAAGTAGCCGAGTGAAACCACCTTTAGCCGGTTTAAGGTAGGCAACTAAATAACGCAGAACATACATTAAAAGACTAAAAAATAATATTAAGAATCACATTAATAGCATTAATTTGCTCTTCACCCAGAACTATGAACGCAACATGGTATGTGCTTCTAATAAATTTTTTATACATTAAAATGTCAGCTCGTGCCTCACAGCAAGAAGGTCGTGGGTTCAAGTCCAGCACCAGTCGGTGGTGTTGGAGGTGGTGTTGGAA
>JAPTYR010000014.1:13515337-13525728 GCA_029814505.1 Siphamia roseigaster
TGACCAAATTCCTGACTTGCCCGACCTCTTACCTCTTTTCATTAAAATGTAATGGCACCTATTGTAAATCATCTCACACCTTTCCGCAAACCTTTCATGTAAATTGGTCTACTAGTTTTTGCTGACAGACAAACAGACATACAAAAAAAAACAAAAAACAAAACAGAACCAAAAACAATACCCCTCTCCCCTTTTGGGTGGTGGGGTAAAAAGCTTTTTTTTAAAGAACCACAGCAATGAAATCAAAGATAAAAGGCAATATGACAAAATGACAGCACAGTTACCTTTACTTATGATGTTCTTTTTGTCGTGACTCTTTGTTGTGATCTGGGTGTTCGACACAGACAGGAGTCAGAGTCTAATCATCAGAACTAATCTAGAAGACAGTTGTTTTTTTTCCTATGATTTCCTTTGCCTCTATTCATTTGATTCAAGTCGCATTTTTTAAATTAGGAAAATTTTTGACTTAAGGGATAAAAAATGATGCTCCTTTTCATCCTGAAAGCTTTGGGTGAAAACTGTTTTCTATTAGTTAATATCAGTTTGAAATAAAATAAATCAGTTTGAAATAAAATAAAATAAAACTAAGACATTAAATAAAACTATAACTGTGGTCTCTTTTATAATTGGATACAACTATATATTTAAACATACATTTTCTCATATCAGGTTTTTTTTATGTTTTCAGACCATAACAGAGTTTAGAACCAGACTTAACTGTCTTTCACATGGTTGTTATTTTGTTGAATAAGGAAACGGCTGATAGTCATGCCGCTGCTGACTCTCAAACCTTGTTCAAAACCACAAAAAAAAAAGACTCTTTGACAAAAGATGAAAAAAAATCGTATTTCTTTGATACGTCAGTTAAATGTGTCCTAGCATTTGAGTACAGGACAAGGGGACAAAGACATGCATTGTTGTGTAAATTGGACTTTAATTAAAGCAAACGAGAACAGAAATGAAAAAAACAAAAACAAAACAAACAGACACACACTAAATTAACTAAACATCACAGAAAAATTCTAAATTCATTGAAGAAAACACATTATTTAACTAAAAAACACAATATGGTTTGATACCTTTTAATTAGTATTCAAACTTATAGGAAGTGGCTTTCATTAGCTCAACATAGGAAAGCTTTTTTTGTAATTGTACCACAAAAACAGAGCTCTGCTTGGACAGGATGTGTGTTATTGTCTGTGCAGCCAGACGTTTGGGTTTGTCAGACAAACCCAAAACAAGGGCTGTTTCATTACATCTGTGGGCAACCACCCTCGACCCTTAAGCTGCCGTAAGTCAAGTGTGAGCTCTGTACTTAATGCAAAACAGCACAGCACCAAAGTAATTGAGCAGGCGTCTGTCTGGAGATTATGCAGTATGTAACCATAGCTATAAACCCAGCAAATATATAGTCCACAGAATAACAGGGAAATACAGGCATGCAATTAAACACTGTGAAACATTTATGATCTAAGGTTTTATTGTTTTATAATAGAGAATAATTAAGAATATTTAAAACAAGTGGTGCCAGGCACAACAAAACCCACCCCCTCGCAAACGTTTTACCTGATTTGCTCTATCTCTTATCATACATTTTTGGTGACTGTGACCTTGACCTTTGGCCTACATTCACCAACATTTAATGGGATATAAGACCAAAAACAATACCCGACTTTACTTCCGGGCGGTTCGGTTAAAAAAAAAAAAAAGAAAAAGTAGGCATTATCCTAGCCAGACTGTCCATGTGAGCCCCAGGAGGATTACGGGGGCGGCCATGGCTCAGTTGGTAGAGTGGGTCGTTCAACAACCGAAGGGTTGGCGGTTCGAACCCTGCTCTGTCCTAGTCAGTCCGTTGTGTCCTTGGGCAAGACACTTCACTCCAGTGTTGACAACAGATGGAAATTAGCACTTGTGCTAAAATCTTACATGTATGTATATATATGTTCATTAATGTGCACTGTCCTGAAAAATAATAAAATAAAAATAAATAAATAATAGATTTCTATGTTGTAAATACCCCTAGGTGAAGTTGCAAGAAAGACTTGTCCCCTTCTCCTGAAACTACACTTCTGGCTTTTTTACATGACTAAGATGCTAGGATAGTAGAAGTCTGAATTATGCATTTTGAAAACTGTAATTTCCCTTTAATGTTCAAGATGCTGACGCTATTGCCAGAACATTTAGTTAAAAATGGAACCAGAGCTCAACACGGCCATTAACTGCTCTGAATTATGTAAACCATGTAACCCAAAAATTATGCTTTTTTTTCTCCTGAGATAAATTAAACCTGAAACAAACCAAGACCCAAAACGAAGCTCATCACACCGACCTTAAAACAATGCCAATAAACTCATTACCTATTGTTCCTCGACAGAGACTGACAAATGAAACTGTGAGAAATTCAACGCCAACAAAAGCCACCTGAGGAGACACATAACGGAGTGAAAGTGACACTGAAACGTGTGCAGAATGCAGAAAGCCAGCCAACTGTAGCAACTTTGGCGCTTCCCTGAGCTCTTTCCTTCAGTTAGTCCTTAAAACTCAGCGGTATGATGCGTGAATTCATAATTTCCTCTCCTCCTTGCAGGGCAGATGGAGGCTGACTCAAAGGCCATAAGGTCTACCTGACCTTGAGGAAGTGCCAAAGCACAATTAAAAATTCTTTCAGTATGTCAGGGAAGGCACACAAAGGGGAACTTTGCTCACGACAGAAACTCATTAACCTTTCTTGAGTGACTTGGTAATTGGTTTGTCCAGGCAGAAAGTCACTGATGGAAGGCTAACACAATGTACTTCACCTGCAAACAATCACAAAACAATCTATGCTCCAGAGTTTAAGGAGCTGTCTTTTGCATGGTTTACTGGGCTACCATATCTGTGTTTTCATGGATTATTTGCACTTTTGTACATCAAAAGAACAGTATGAACAATCCATACAAACTAAATTATGCAGAAGCCAGACCGTAACACTGCAGCTCTTTTTTCTGGACTGCTTTAATCCACAACGGTGATGTCAGTTTCAGTACTCCTACCAGACTACAGATCAGTCTGACAGTCTGGACCTAGCCAACCACGGTCAGCTGATGGGGAGGAGAGAGGAGTGACAGGTGGTCGGAAGGATGAATGGGCCTGGCTGGTAGGCCCAGAGCCCGCTAGGCCTCTGCATGCTGGGAGAAAAACCAGGCCACTCCACATGCACACAGGGAGAGAGAGAGAGAGTGACAGAGAAAGAGAGGGAGAGAAAAAGAAGGACAGGAAATGAGGACTCAGAGAAACCCAGAGGGGCAGGGCAGGGCTACGTTCAAAAGCACAATATTTATCACCTTCAGGCAACCCTGGCCATCTTCCAGGGGGAAAACTCTCAATAAGTCCCCTGGGACAGAAGCACAACACATGTACAATAAGGTTCAATAAGGTTTTCGACCACCGGGAGACAGCCTCTTTGACTTTCAGCTGATGCTCTCATAAAAGCATTGGTACCACAAATTCTAAACATTAAAATGAGTGCAAATGTGTCTGTTGTAATAAATAAATCCACAAGTGGGCATCGTGCTGGCTCAGCAGGTGGAGTCACATGCCCCAACATTGCAACACTTGGTCTGAATCGGCTCCTGACCTTTAGATTGGCTGCATAGCATTTCACTTCCATTTCTCTTTTCCTTCGAACTGGAAATGTTGCAATATTCTTAAAATAGTTTTCATATTATTACAAACTAAACCTTAGAATGAAATTGTGGCCACAGATTGTGATGTGACAGTAACTGTGTTATCACAGTTACACAGCAAGGGTGTAACAGCTGTGAGGCCAAAACCAAATCTGCAATGCAGTCTGAATGAGATGAAGATGATCAACCTTCTTGCTGTTCTTAAGTGTTGGTGACATTCCAAGTTAGGGCTGGGCAATATGAACCAAAAATCATATCTCTCTTTTTTTTTTTTGCAGAATAGCGATAATTGATTATATATATATATATAATTTTTCCATAAAGTAACACCAGAAAGACAGTTCTAGGTCGAATTTGCAGGTGCCAGCTTCCCTAGAGAGATTATTTATTGATAGAAAGCAGCACAATATCAACATACGGTACGTAAAATAAATGAATAAATTTAATTAAATTCCTCCACAACAAAATATGGGGAAAATAATATTCTTTTAACAAATCGTACATGGTTGTGCAGATCCAATCTTTTTTTTTTAATTATGCATTTCTGCAGCCCATATGTCTATACCGTCAAGAGCATAGCATTTCCTTCATCCTTCCGAGAATCTTCATCTTCACATGTCTCTCTATTCATATGCAAACTAAACGTGTCGATCTGTCAAAATCTCGGTTTTGGCCGGACTTAATACAAACCATCGTCTACTGTGCGCCTGACCACTGCAGTACAAGGAGTACAATTTGAACCCAAAATAAATCTTGATATAAACAATATAGTCTTAGTATATTGCATATGAGAAAATCTCAATAGCCCTATTTCATGTAACCAAATAATAAGCCCAAAAAATTATCTTATTTGACCACTACACTCAAAAACATAAAGAAAAAGGTGATCCAATGAAGCAATGCAGTGGCCCCGAAACTGATGATCCCAGTCACCAACATATTTTGTACATTAGGAGAATTAGGAGATAAAATGTCATGCAATAGTGTAACATTAACCAACTGTATGACACAGCACTAGTATCGGGTATGCTCTACATAATGGCCTAAAATGTTAGGTTAGTCCAAAAATGTACTTCTCAAATGCTAAATAGCACTCAAGCATGACCGTAACACATGAAATATGTGTGATGTTTATGGTGACCACCAATGTCATTTCTAAGTTAATGTGAGCTGATATTGTTTAGTGTTACCACTGTAGAACAGAGCTGCTCAAGAATTCAGGAGTGTATGAGAACTTTTGGAGAAAGAATTCTCACCTCAAGCTGGAAAATATCAACATTATTAATCTGTACACTTTTCTGGTTTAGCAACACTTCAAAATGAAACCAATTTTTCCTCTTGTAATATATTAACCCAGAAAGACTCAGGGCTACTTTTGCAGCAGCTCCCAAATGATTTTTTTCTCCTTATTGATCCCATCTTAAAATGATTTATCCCTATTTATTATAACATTATCCTCTGTATTTTGCATTTATTCAATGAAAATCAAGTGTTTTCTCATGTTTAATTTACTGATCATATAGATGTTCATAAAAGCGTATATTAAAGTCAATTGTCATAAAATCATAAACAGAAAAAAATGAAAAAAAATTTTTTTTTTCAACAAATATATCATTAATTAAACATAAAACAAGTGTCTTCACCCACTGCCATTGATCTGACTCCATGGCTTTACTGGTGAATCAATGTTGTAGAAGATGACAGTGTTTCCATGGCAACTACAGAGCCTCTGAACATCCAAATGAGTCATATCTGATAACCATGAAAAGATGACAAACAGTATTTTACACCAATTATTTGCATGTATTGATAGGATTAATGGATTGGAAGTTATTAAATGTTGTATATTTCGTAGATGATTTAGGTCATCACTGGTTATTTGGGTCTTCATGGGTTAATGGAGTTAGTAACTGCCATCAAACGACTGGCACAAATTAAATTTCAACATTATCTTCATGACACAAGCAAATGTGCAAATATTGTCTAAATATTCTGAACAACATAATGCAAAATAATGTTTTTTACCAAATACTTAAAGGAAGAAAGCCTGTCAAACTGATTCCAATGGTACACTCTTCCCATGCAGCATGAACACTGATATCATTGAAGTGTTCTTCATTACAACCTGCCAGCATGGCCAGGTGGCCCACTTTGCATAGACTGTGTCCTTGTCACAGAGGTTAAACAAATAGCAGTTGACTTGCATTCATTAAAGAAACAAATATGAGGGGGAAAAAAAACATATATGAAAAGGACAGTATGGGTATTTTTCTTCAGTAACAACTGAATGAAAAGAAAGATAACGCTGAATGTCTATTCTGAATAATAAGTGACGTGGTTTGTATTAATATTGAAGTATATTTTTGTCTCCATTATTAAGCCACTTCCTGACACACTCTTCCAGGCAGCTGATTTTCAGACTCAGCAAGGCAACAGGAAACACAACTCTGACCTGTCAGTGTGTCATACATCACACGGACAAACAAAAAAAAAAAAAAAAACCTCTAGGACAAACTAAAGTCACTAGATCTAGTTGGGACAGAAGTGGCGCAGCGAGTGGGATGTCCTTTAACCAGCCCAAAACATTTCCAAGAAAGAGAAGAGAAACAGGGATGGAAATGTGAAGGCAGAGCTGAAAGGACAGGCTGACTCAAGCTGAGGCATGTTGATATGTGCACAGTTGAGTCGGGAGTGCAGTTTTATGTGTGTGTGTGTTTCAATCAGGGAGGGAGAGTGTATCTGCAGCAGACAGAGAGGGCTTATGAAAAGTGCACTGTTAGTCTGACACTCGCTTCACACGGAGTTCGCAACGTGTGCCCGACTGAAAGGCTTAATATCTTGCTTTTACGTCAGGGCTTTAAACAAGGTGCGCTGCTGAAAGCACTGGGACAGACTCACAAATCAGCTCCACACATGGCACAAAACTTAGTTTAGTAAAAGTCTGAACTAAATTTACATCAAATAAACGATTTGTCTTCCATCTGTAATGTGACAAAAGGGTTCTTTTTATCCACAGCCAAAACAAGAAAAAAAAAAAGAAAGACTGGAAGAGACAGCAATGATTTTTTTTGGTGTGGATTTTCTTAGCAGGTTTTGCATCTCATTATTTAGTCCAGGATTCAGTGGAGATTTGAGTCCCCTGGTGCTTCACAGGCTATATTTGGAGACTGTTCTACTGTCTTAACCGAGAACAAACTTCTGAGGCAAATTCCTGTCAGATTTTGAGACGCAAAGACATCTTTTCCACCTGAAGCTACATTTCCAATATTTGATGACTTGAAATCTTATCCTAATTAGGTCTGTTCACCAGATGCAGTGTAATATCCGTACAAAGCTATTTCTAAACTGAAGGTTGATTTATGTGGTAGTGAAATTAAAAAGTCTTTAATCTAATACTAATACTCAGGCAGGAGGTACAGGTGCCTAAAAATCAGGACTAAGAGACTGAAAATCAGCATATTTCCCTGAGCAGTAAGAACTCTGAATGCATCATTATCTGTACATATTGCTTTTCCCTATGTTTCATTCTTATTGTACAATTTATTTGTATTTTATTGTATTTATAGACTACTTGCTGCTGCACTGGCCAGAGAAACACTGCAATGTTACTGTATACCTGATGTGCAATGACAACACAGGTTTCTAAATTCTAAAGTTTAGTACAGAGTCAGAATAATTTTACAAGAGTCTCAAGACATCTTCCTGTTGGAAAAAAAATTCTTAATTTCACAAAAAATACATCATGGTTTAATTAAATGAAAAGGGGAAACAAGAGCTTGTTCAGAATAAAACAGTTGCAAATAGCAAAAACATTGGTTTAAAACAGGAACCGATTGGCCAGAAATGCAGAAAATACTGTAAGTATTTGTCTAAGCAGGCTAGCTTTTCCATAAATGATGCTCAAATATATTTTGCTTAGAATTTTAGAGTACATTTGCAGAAAGAAGTGGTTCATCTCTAAACTGTAAGTAGGAACTAAAAACTGTAAGTAACTAATTTAACACAATTACAAGGTAATAGAGTTTTCAGCTCAAATAAAAAAGCTCTTCATTTTCACAATAGTCTCTGAGGGAAATCTTTTTCTCATGTTACAAATAGCTGTGACACATCAGGAATAATCCCACAGTGCTCTGCTTCACTGTATCTTAACAGTCATGACAAAACTGGCAAAGGCAAAGATTTACTCAATATATTTTGGGCTAAGTTGAAACAAATACAGTAAAACAAAAACACTCCCATCCTGCATTGTTTGCTTATGCTGTAGCTGGCCATAAATCTGCAGAACGAAGCCTCTGCAATGGCAAATCATCCGTGGACAAGGAAGAAAACAAAATTACAGGGAGTCCTGGGGGAGTACAGCTGGAATGGACACACCCTCTGAGGAGCTGATATGGTGGGGTTGTCTTCCTGCTGCTGGGACACACACTTCTTATTTTCTCACCAACACTGTCTGTCTGTCATTATGAAGTTTCTCAGAAGTGGTAAACCATAGACACCGATCATCTTAAAAATAAAGGTAAAACCCATCTGTGGTCACCCAGACTGTGATCATTACTTAATTGTGAGCAAAACAGAGTCTAAACTCCAATTTATAAGACATTTTGTGAGGTTAAAAAAAACAATAAACAGGAGGTAAAGGAGAACACAGATGTGCACCAAACCCTAAACAGTCCAACTTGGATTAAAGCAATGTCTGCTCCCATGAATAAGTTAAAGGGGGAGAAAAAAATCAATACTTCTAACCTTTATTGGACATCTAACAATGCTTTTACATTGTTCTAGTTCTATTTTGCAGCCAAGTGACATGTTTAAATTTTAACTTTGACTCAATACAAAGTACACCCAACGTGCAAGTATGTTTAAAAATAGGACAACAACATAAAAATCCATGCCTTGACTTAATAGCGTTGCCTCTGAGTGCTTACAAGTCCATAATGTCCTGTGTAATATTCCTGTTATATGCCAACAGGAACATCAACTGTTTGTGTGGTATTAAATGGTGAGTTTAATGACCTTACGGAATACAAAGCACTCCTATGTTGCTGTTGTGGACTTGGTACTTTAACTGTGACATTTAGGGTCCGCGTCAATGTTAGTAACTTTTACAGCCTGAAATGAGGCAAACAACCAAACAAAACGGCTAAAGAAAACAAATACACAGGCGTCTCTATCAGCAGTGAGAGTGGCCGCTTTTCTTTTTTTTTACTTGAAGCGACACTGTAATAACACAAAAAAAGTAGACACACCCTCAGAGTAAACGGGATAAATGTGATAAACGGTCCGAAACAGGCAGAAGCGGTCTATCGCCCCGCGGTGGTTAAAGCCTCTCTATCTGACACAATTTTTTAGGGCGGATAGTATCATTTCATTACCGACTCCAGCTTTTTTTAATCCACATTTCCTGTCCCAACCATTCAAAATCCCGAGCTTTTCGCGACAAAAGGCGGAAGGATATAACGTGTGAAAAGCCCACTCACTCACTTACCTGGACATAATTGTTCTCGCAGTAGTCTGCTACTCTGGTCAGGTTCTGGTAACTCTCTACAAGCGCTCTTTTACCGGCCGGAATCTCTTCCTCTAACAACATTTGTAGCTCTGCCATCTTACATCTCTCCGCAGAGCCTCCCTTTCCTCTGCCTTTCCCTTTGATTGAAGCAGCCACCAGCCCAGCAGCAGCTCTGCCTCGAAAAAAACAAAAACTCTTTCGCCTGCTATTGTGGGATTCCTGCCCTCGCTTTGGCGTAACCTTACATCGAAGATCATCTATGGGGAGGAAGAGCATTCACTCACATGATTAAAAAAAGTCTGTTTTTAGCCTGCCCGGTGTTGTGCCAAGGTACATAGTCAGTGTAATTGTTTCCCCTCGATATGTGGGAATAATGTTTTCGACTTTTATTGAATAATGATGACGTACCATGGGTATATTTTTTTAGATTAAAAAGTCTAAATTATGAGATAAAAAGTTAAAATTGTGAGCTAAAATGTTGAAGTTATGGTAAAAAGTCATGATTATGAGATACACATTTAAATTGTGAGATAAAAAGTTGAAATTATGAGATAAAACGTCAAAAATTTGAAATAAAAAAAGCCATAATTCTGAGTTGAAATTCTGAGCTAAAACACTGAAATTGTGAAATAGAATGTTGAAATTGTGATATAAAAAGTTGAAATTCTGAGCTACACCATTGAAGTTTTGAGATGAAAAGCCAGAATTATAAGATTAGAAGTCAAACTTATGAGATAATAATTTGAAATTGTGAAATAAAAAGTTTAAATTGTGATATAGAAAGTCAAAATTTGAGATAAGTCATAATTATAAGATAAAATGTTGAAATTATGAGCTAAAATATTGAAGTTATGATTAAAAAAAAACTTTAAATTGTGAGATAGAAATCTTAAATTGTGAGATTAAAATATATAATTATTAGTTTAAATTATGAGCCAGAACATTGAAGTTACGAAATAAAAAGTTGAAATTTTGAGATAAAAACATTGATGTGCCAAAGCACGCATCCCCACTAAGAATTATTTCCCCTGGTCATAAGAGCATTATTTGGATTTCTAATTAGGACTTTTTATCTCACAATTTAAACTTTTTACCTCATAATTTATACTTTATCTCACTATTTCAACATTTTTATCTGGAAAGAGTTCTCATCTCATTATCTGAACCCACTTCATCCTCACTAGGGTCACGGGGGTCACATGGAGCCTATCCCAGCCACA
>JAPTYR010000014.1:13876744-13888143 GCA_029814505.1 Siphamia roseigaster
AGTCCTGTACGGTCCACTTTACAAACCCACTGGTATCCACGTACATTAAACCCCAAACCAGATCCGTGATTAAACAATTTGTCTAATTATTAACTCATTTTTAAGGACTTTACTTTTGGCTAAAACGCACACAATCAAGTCTGCTCAATGACATCTGTGGCCGGATATAACGCTCTTTCAAAATAAAACAAACCAGCTGTGGATCAACCACGGTTTCATCCATGAATCTGCTTTTATTTTGTCACTTATTTTGTCTGGGTGTCCTACTACCCACCCAGACTTCTTTTAACTTTACCGGTGTCTATACCCCTTGTCAATGAAGGAATATTCTTGGTTAACGCGACTTCTGGCTGTTACCTGCTGACCAGTCGGCATCATTGGACAGACGTCTGTCAGGAATTCTACCTGACATTCCTCCAAACCCAGATGGTAAGGTGATAAATGTCCCATCATACATCCAATCCAAACACAATTCAGTGAAAATGGGAAAGTATGTGCGTAATCACATCTAAATAAGTGATGGTTGTCTGAATGTACTGGACAGGAAACAAGGACAACGGACATTAGATGAACCGAACAGAAAACAAGGATAATGGACACACTCAGTGTCCTGAAAATAAAATGCATCACTATCAAGTAAATAGGGGAAAAGTTTTCAGAAACCCTGTAGCACACGATAATGGAATAAATTCACCTGTAGTTTAATAATTTAGTGCGTGTACGTGTTACCTGTGTAGTGTGTAAATGTGTGTGTGTTGTGTTACCTGTGCTGTGTGTGTAGAGTGTTACCTATGTAGTGTGTGTGATGTGTTATGTAGTGTGTATGTGTTGTTTTATGTGTGTATAGTGTGTTAAGTTACTGGTGTAGTGTGCATTTAATGTTGTGTAGTGTGTGTGTAATGTTGTGTAGTGTGTTTGTAGTGTTGGGTAGTGCGTGTAAATGTGAGTTACCTGTGTTGTAGTGCTTGGTGCAGTAGCGCAGATCTGATTCGTCCTTCAGGATAAATTGTGGGAGGGTCAACCCCTCAGCCACTTGGACTGGTCCATTCTCCTGCCACTCAAAGATCAGGTCGTTCATGGTGTAACCGACTGAAACAAACAATAAAACAGAACATAAATAAAGTATGTTGAAAATATGTAATCCTCATCAGGGCTCTCCAGACACTAGCCTCCACGCCAACCCTCTGTCATCGTTTTCCTTCCACGACCATTGTGCCAGCGAACGCAGTGACGTTACGCAAGCATTTAAAATGCCACTATCCATGCAAATTTTTCTATAAACAATTCCAGCTGATGCAAATTATGACCAAGCACAAGGCGTACACGAAGTCTCCTCTCCACTTCTTCCTCTGGGGGATAGTAATTAGCTAACCGCATGTACTTAGAGTGACCATTTATCCGGATTTCATCCAGACTGTCACACGTCCTCACTTTTTACATTTTGTCCTCCTTTTGGACACTCTTCCACCACCGTTGCATCAATCGTCACAAATCCCCACCCGTTATTACCCCCACCAGGAGGTTATGTGATCACCCAAGTTTGTTGGTGTGTTCGTTCGTTTGTTAACAGCTGCATCTTCGTGGCCTGCCACAAGACTGCACCAGGCCATGCTTTCAACAGCATGAGCTGCTCTGGCGGAGGTTTGCACTCTCTGGGTGCATTTCTAGTTCATTATAACATTATGTTATTAGGAATGTAAACAATCAACGATTAATTAATTGTTGATAAGAATTTGCTCAATTAAATTACTTTAATTGTTGGTTAACTGCCCTTTTCCTTGGTGGTGTTTGAGTGGATGGTTTGGGACGCTGCTGCTTCGTCGCTGTCATTAAATATTAAGGACAGTTGTCCACACCTGTCCGAGGCTGCCAGCTTTTGTCTGCGTTGCGACTCAATAACCGCATGTTCATAGACCCGGATCCTGGCACTGATGAGTTCAAGTCGCTTTAGGGACATGGTGGAGAGCAGTGTTTCCACTGGTACAGGCCTGTGCCCTCCACACACAAATCTCGTTCCATCATGTCAGGAAAAAGTCATAAATGCCCATTTCATCTAAACTGCCCTTCTTCAGATCCATTTAATTTCTATGCAAAATGGCTTCAGTTCTACTCCATCATTACCTGAACTGTATCCAATGGTTCAAAAAGAACCTGGAAAGAAAACTTTGTAAAAACAATTTATGTCGGTCAACTTTTCTGTGTTGGGGGGGGGTTTGGACTCAAAATTCCCACAAAATACACTAAGAAATTCATTTTTTTAAAATGCATTGAAAAAAATATACAAAACAAGCTAAAATTCACCAAAAAAAAGTAACAGAAAAAACAATGAAAAATAAAAACATATTCAAAACTCTTCTAAAATACACAAAAACACAAAGAAAGGTGATAAAATACATACATAAAACATACGCACAAATATTCAAAACCTTCAACAGTTTCAACAAAATACATTTCTTTATACCTTTTTTTGTACAGCTTAAATAGAAATGTGCATAAAGACAACAATTCACTTCATCTAATATTGGGGTCAATCTAGGAAAAATCATTAAATTTCAGGTTGGAAAAATATCGTTTAGGGTATTTTTTTGTTTGTTTTTGTTTTTAACACAGTGGCGAGTCATTTTGACCCAAGGACTACAACATAATGTAAACATTCCATTACAAAAGTGGAGCATCTGGTCCTTTGTAAACACTGAAGTGTGACTTTCAGTCTGCTGCCTTGCCTCAGTGCTTGTCTGAGGCTGCATGGACCAAAAAGTCCAAGGGGATCAGCTCATAATTCCCGGCCCCTTCAGGCACCGGCAGAACAGATAAAGGCATGGCATCGGTTTGAGATCACATCCCTCTGTGTGACCTGTAAAAACCCAGTGAGCTGTCTCACATGAGTCAACAGTGATACACTTCAAAAAGTGGACGATTTGTGCGGCCGGATGGATGAACACGCCACGGTGAGGAGTCACCGCTGGGCCTTAGAGGTTGGGAGCAAAGCATGCAGCGGAAAACAAACACGGAGCGGTTTGTCGCAACACACACAAATGTTTGGAACAAGCATTTCCTCTGATACACTGAGGTAGAGAACAATCGTGACAACCGTTGATAATCAGGTTTTCCTCACCACTAAAAATAAGCCATTTTTGACAGTTTGACGTCGAACCAACAACAGAAATCTTTGGGTTTTTTCCCCCTGATATGATTGTTTTCAACATGGAAATAAAGCAAGTTACTGCCCTTTTCTGGTGTTTGTGGATGCACGTATGATGTAATTTGACACTTGCCTTTCAAAACCCATGTCCCTGCAAGGTGTTCAAGTCTGCACTTTTCACATCAGTGCAGTGACAGGAAGGAAGACAAAAGTGAGATGTTACAAGTTCTTTAATTATTTCAGTGTGCTCGCTGCGACACTTGACAGACGTTAGCTTCGCCATTCTTCACTGACACACGGATGCGGGCATATGTCAACTTTGCACGTTAGATCCAATATTAATTCATGCCGTTCACCAGTCTGTTGCTCTAAATATTCTGCTTTATCCCGTTCAGAACAAAAAAAAAAAAAAAAAACTGTCATTTTCCAACAGCTCTCCCTGCTACAAAATCTTATTACACACAAAAACATGGATAATAGAGGGGTCATTTACTTGTGAGTGCTGGTGTTTTCTCTGTGTATCAGCACTTGTATGGGTGCAGATGTGAGTGTGGGTTAGTGTGAGTGTTTGTGTGTCATTGGATGCTTGTGTTTATGTCACCCCGAATGACTGCCGCTTCTTCTCCTGGCAACAGCCCAAACACCCTCAGCTCCACTAAACGCGAGTGGAGCCGCTGGTGGGAAAGAAGAGCACTCTGGGGGAGCGACATCTTGTGACAGATCTGTCACATTATTTCATCATCGATAGAGGAAACTCATTAGGCCCTTTTCTGACATGAAATCACATTTTCCAGGATGGAGTGTGGGAGTCATGCTGTTGCTTGTCCACAAGACTAGAAAAAAAAAAAAAAAAGAAGAAGAATATGAAGGCCTGGCTACTGGTGTTAAATCTTAGCAACTGCATCTTAGCAAGAAACTAAAGTATCTGGAACGGATTATATTCTTTATTGCTTCTGATTTATTCAAGAGAAGCAGAGCAGCCGACTCTAACCGCTGTACAAAGAATTGTGCTGCGCATGATTTGTATTCCTTCCGATGGACACGCAAACTAAAATTTTGGGCAAAATAGGACTAAGTGGAAAAGAAATGTAGTCTGTGAGGCATAAAAATGCTCCCTCGCACATAGACTTTGCACGAACACATACAAAAACGCCACTGCTCTTGACACATGGCTAAAGATACATAGAGGGCATCTGACGGAAGATGTAACGGCCTGCCTCTTGTGCCTCTGCCCCCCACCCCACCCTTATCCACTCAGCCAACACACATACCATCGCAGCCACAAACTAACATCTGCAGCACAGAAAAGACAGATTCATTTGTCATGCACTGCAGCCTTTCCATCACGACACAAATTGCAATGAAACAAGTAGAAGAACCCAGGCCCAGATGCAGGGGGGGGGGGCTCAAATGCCCCAAAAAATAAATAAATATACAAGCCTGTAAAAGTTTCTTGCTGAGCTCAATTTGGATGTAAACGCCTGCAATCACACAGTGTACACAGATGAAGTTATAATTTACACATACGAGCAGAGGAAATGAAATCCCACTGGTATAGGACTAGAAGCCCACATTTGAGCTCCAAAGATTTCTGAGCTGCAAAATCTTAAATATTTATGGATTCCAACTCAAATACTCTTTCTCAAGCTCAGACTCAGAAGAAAAAGTGTGAGGTTCTTTATGTCCTAATTAAATTAACCACAACACGCAACACGGTAAACCCGCTAACAGGCACTGAGTGCATGGGAAGCTTTTGATAAAGAACCGAGCGAAATGCATACATTTCCAGATGAAAAGCGATGGGTTTTGCACAGCACCCTCATAACAATGTTCTATTTTTATTCATGTATTACCTACAGATTATTATATCCAATTCCTTTTCGCAAAAGCGTGGTAGATTTGTATCACGTCTGCAGCACAGTAGCAGAGTACATGTCAAATTAACAGCTGCCAGTGCCAAGAAATAAATAATAAATGGCTATAGTCTCCAATGAACTCATCCCAGAAGTTCCACCTACACACCTCTTTACAGTTATATGTCAGTCACTCCTATACTTTTCTCGCACTGCTGAATCTGCACTATTACTGCTACAAATGAAACCCAACTCTAGACAAATATGACCAAAAAAAAAAGGCTGCAAGGAAAATTGAAACCACCACCATTGTGGGGAAACATGAATAAGAAGAAAATGATCAATAGCCATGGGATATGCATCTTCATCAATGACTGCCACCGGTCTAATACATTAAAGATACGCATAAATAGACTGCCGATGCACTACAATACATTCTCCCTCCCTTTGTTGCAGAAAGAATATGATACTGTGCATTTCATTAGACTTCAATAGTTTCATATGATTTTCCGGAGACAATAACGAAGACATTAACCAAAAAAAAAAAAAAAAGCTTGAATTTTTCTTCATGTCCTTTTAATTTTCCAGTAATTCAAAACTATTATTATATATAATATTTTAAAGACTTCCAGACCTTGCCAGATTAAGCATTGATCTATTATGAAATTAAGTTTATGTGATTACTTTTTTCAATTTGAGCCAGAGTGAGATGGGTAAATGTCATTGGGTTTAATTTAATGGCTTTTTTTTTTTTTTGGACTGTATTGTAATTTTTTTCCCCACCTTTTTGGTCACCCTTTTGCATTGTCTGTTCATTTGTTTAAAAAAAGTAATTGGATGACTTGTATGACACATTGGTTATTATCTAATGTTCTCAATCCATATACTTTGGGGAAAAAATAAATAAAACTGTAAATTGACATTTATTTTTAGTCAGTGAATTTTTATTTGGAGCGTGGATGTGGATGATGACTTGTATTTTCTTGCATACAGATATAGAACTCATGTTTAAAATACTAGTGAGAAGCATATGTTAAGTCTGTAAAAGTGTTTTAAGTAGAGATGTCAAATAATTAAACTGTTTAATCAGATTAATCACAGGGTTGCTGTGGATTAATTTCGGTAAATCACAGTTAAGTACTCCTTTCTCATCCATATTTGTCGCATTTTATTTTATTGGCAAAAATCTGGTAATACAATACAAATCACAATACTCAGATCATATCACGATATATCATGATACTGTTAACAAAGCAATTTTTATTTTGTTTCTTTTAAAAATTAATAATTTCATGGATGAATTGAATTACACCAGAAATATACAAATACTACACACATTTTATTTGATCAGAACAGGAGCTGATGCTGTATCACAAAATGTTCCTCTATTACAACTTAAATTACAGGTTTACAGTTTAAAATCCTGTTCAAATGTGCATATTCTATTCATCCATGAATAACATTGTAATATTGGTTCTGTACAATCAAACCTCTCAGGCAGTAAAAAGTGCTTCAAAAAAACTTTCAATAAATCACTGTCAATAATGAATAAAATATACACAAAAAACAAACAAGAACCTCTGCCATATCTACATTTGAATAAATGCATAAACATATTGATACGGTACTTATTGAATCAAATTGAATACGATGTCTTTATTGTCACTGTCAAATACAAACAATGAAACTGAAAGTGCATTTTAAAAATAAATATAAAACAACACACACCATCTAAAACCAACAAATATGAGAACACTCATAAAAACATCCAATAACATAAAAAAAATAAATACAAATATTTGTCTACTGAACTGAGTACACACAAGATATTTGTATAAAAAACAGTTCCTGAGTCTGTTTGTTTTTGTTGTGAATACCTCGATATCTTGCAGAAACTACTTTTTCTTAGTGGTTCGCCCTTCAGTGTTCAGTCAGAGTCCTCCGGTTTAGCCACTCATTAAAATCAGGTGCATACAGGTTAATTATACTGTCAATGCCTTTGACCAAGGAAGGTCTGCAATGGCAGCTCATGGATGCAAATATGTTAAGTTTTGGCAGCCATGGCTCAGAAGGTAGAGCAGGTTGTCCAAATATCCTTGGCTCTTCAAATCTTGCTCAGTCTTTGTCGAATGTGTCCTTGAACAAAGACATTTCACCCACCTCGCCTTCTAGTATCACTCACACTGGCCTATAAATGTGTGTGAGTGTTCGGTTTACCATAGTTTACCACCACCAGAGTGAGAATGTGAGAGTGAATGAATAATCTAAAGCAAGGCTGCACAATATTGGGGGAAAAAACAAATAAAAACAAAAACGGACATTTTTTCCCTTCATCCTGTGATATACATTACAGTATGAAAACCTACTCAGGAGGATCTAATAACTTTTTAGTGCCGTTGTAAATAACACAAACAAATTAAGTTTCCTCTCATTGTTCCAACTCAGAACACGTGCTTCAATTTCATCCACCATCTTTACTGAGATTTGATCAGATGCTAAGCTACAATTGACCACAAACCACATATAACCCTTTTAAGATGATTGTGTCGCCGGTAACACATTATTACATCCACTGTTGGCACTATTTTGAAAATCTAAACTTAATCTTTTAGCTGTACTTTCTATTCTATAACACATTAGGGTAGAAGCCTGCACTGGCTGAGAGGAAGGGGGTGGGGTGGGCGGAGCTTAAAGCAGCAGAAGGCAGACGTGTGAGAGAGGGGGAAGATTTTAGCAACGTTTTACTGAGGTTTTAACTGTGTTTCTGTGCTTAATTCTTGCAAATAATTGTACATAATAGCGATGGTACTGTTTTAGTGTGTTCTGTAGTGTGTTTTCATTGAGTTTTGTTTATTTTTTTATTTACTGAACTGTTTACCTGCACTGTTTATGCAGTTCATTGATAAATTGATTGCATACAATTCATTGATTCACTAGAAATAACTAAAAATAAGTAGCTGGAACATGGACGCAGAATGATCTAGACAAACAAAAATGTTTGGGCAAATGTAAAATAGTTGAAAGACTATTTCTATAATCTCATAAAATTCCATTATGAACATGTACAGTAGCTTTTCATGGTAAATATGATACAAATCCAAGTCTGTTGCTTTGTTTTTTATTACTATCTCACACAGTTTTAAACATTTATTACATCTAATAATGATAATTAATTTGCATACTATTGAAAATTGGGTTATTCCTGAAAAAAGGTTTAACAGAATTGGCAAAGAAGACATTTTCCGATACTGTTACTGCATTAACGACATAAAGAAATCCAGGCAGCCTGTTGCAATGGTAGTCATTAAAGACTTAAATGAATCCAATATATCTGGTGATACATAATCAATGCTGAACACTTTTATCTAATAATATTCTTGGCTGTATCTCTCAGCTCTATATCTTGCAGTCCGCTGTCTGCTTTTTGTGATCTCATCTTGATCCATTACATTTGAGTCTGGACCTGGACTCGTCAAAATCCCCATTCTTACAGTCTCTACCAAACACCATCAGGCTGCAGCGATTTCTGTAAGTGTCCCAATCTGTACACCATTATGAAACAAAAAGATACCCCAACAAGGTCCTGACATTATAACTTAAAGTTCTTTCTATCAGCCAGACCCAAAATGACCCACTGTCTGTAGAATATAGTTTTTTCCATCTTCCAAATAGATTGGTATGACTTAAAGAAAATAGCCTGCCCACATCCACTGGCAGTATTTCTGCAGTCATTCTGGCCTAATAGCTGTCACATAAAGTTCACAACACCCTCTTTAACAAGCTCAGCATCGCCACCATTTTCAGCCCGCGCATGGTTTCATTGCCTTTTTCTTCAATCACCCTCATTCTTTTTCTCAGGAGCTCCTGGATTTTTACTTCAGCCACACAGCTTCTTGTCACTCTGCCACTTCTGTACCCGGCATACAAATGACTGGGTCTCTACAAACCTACTGTATAGACAACCTGTACATGTGAAAACCTGTACGCAGCAGTACCAGCAGCAGCATTATGATCTATTTGTAGCATATGTGGTGCATGGTGAACATTTTGCACCCCCCCCCCTCCCCTCCCCCGCTTTGTTGCAGAGACAAGAATTGAACGTCCTTTTCAACAGCAACAAAAAAAGGAAAATATATTATCCCTTCCATGTATTCTGGTTATTGCAATGGACGGCTATTCTAAAGCCGTTCTCTTCTATATTCATGGATTTGGTTGTTTAAGTACCATATCAGCCAGTGCAGTGTACACTCATTCATCATCCCATACACAACAATTCATACCATTATTGTAACTTTATTTTTTTTTTTATAAACCTCATCTGCACCAATGCATTATACATTGCTTTGAACTGTAATTGCCAATTGTTATTAAACTTTAATTAAGAGTTTTCTTATCAAAAAAGTTTTTATTTTAGTTTGTTTTTTTAACACATTATCTCCATGAGTAATAACGAGTATTAAACCTGGCAAAACATCAGAGTAGCTGCATGACAAATGTCTTTACTTCATAGTTTTCACACTGTATATCACTTTCCGGTGATGATTTTTTTTTTTTAATGCTAATAATATTTCTTTGCTTCATAAATGAAATTGATGTTTTTGCATCTTTTAAGGTTAACCTTTTAACTCCTGAGACTCTACCAGTTCCACAGTCAAAAAAGAATAAGCAACACAATTAAAAAATAAAAAGAAAATAACAAGTGATCAGTAAAAACCAACAAAAATTAACAATAAACCAACAAAAAACAATAAGTAACACGAACAAAGTAACACCCCGATGGAAAAAAAAACTGAAAAAATAAATAAATAAATGTAGAAATATGAACAAAAAAAGCAACAAAATAAACAAAAACTAATAAAATTTTTACTAATAAAAAATAACTTTATTTATTTATTTTTTAATTAACTAGAATTAAGATTTTTTTTATAACTGGGAATAACTGGGATAGTAATTTGGTTCAAGTAGTGTAGATTTTCTTTTTTTTCTAAATCAGTTGCATTTTGACACCTGTCAACCTCCGTACATCAGTTCCATCAACAAAACTCAGTAAAAACATGAATAAAAAAAGCAATTGAAAAATCTTGCATTCTTTTGAATATTTGAACTAAACCATCCTTTCAGAACATGTAAGCACTGACACATCAGGGGTTAGGGTTAAAAATGTCAATCGCATTTTTTTTCATGCCTAAAGTGGAATAAGAACACATAAATAGAGAAAAATAATCTCGACGAAGGTTCATAATTCATGCATGAAAGGGTTACTGCATACGTACATACACATGTGGAATATTCTGCCCAAAACGAGTAGGTAATTCTTAAAGCAGTGCATTCACAGCTTGTGTTTGTCTACAGATTCATTTTTTTTTTCTTCTGTTGAAACTTTCTTATGGTATATTCAGACTGTGCAGACTCCAAGGATGCTCTAGCAGAACAATGACCTGCAGCTTCACCACACTCTCACTAAATAGGATACTCCACAAGGCACTGCCAACGTTTTATTCTGTTTTTTTTTTTTTTTTTTGCCTCAATTGCAGACTAAATTGTGCCAGACTTCAAACTATCCAGCAGAGGAGCAGTTTATTCCCTTGCCAACTAAACAGACAAATCAATTACTATCATTCACTATAGGAGAAGCATTTATTTAACGGTGCGTTTTGGAAGTTTCACATAAACCGTCACGACTTGAGTCTTAATTTACATCCTCAAGGCTAAAAACTGAACCCAAAAATGACCTTATTGCATGATTAGTAGGCGTTATAAACAGACAACGGGGCTTTCCAAACTCAAGAACTGGATGGAAAATGCATTACGCATGCAGGGCGCAGCGGCATGTCACTTATCCACTGGTTAAACATTCAAATACATCTGAATAAAACACCTCGCAGATACGGAGGAGTCTGATCTGACTGACAAAGGTGGTGTTTAAGTTCAACCTCCTCAACCTGTCTGAACCCAAACATCCAAAAAAAAAAAAAAAAAAAAAAAAAGGCCCCGCGCCCCAGTTTATCCGGATGAATCACCCACCGCTCAGTGTTTGTAACTTCTGTTCCAACAAAGAACCAGAGCGACATCAGCTGAGGAACAGGGAACATGTCCTCGGTGTAGATTTATATATATACATATATCATGACGCCTCATAATAATAATAATAATAATAATGCTGTTGAAACTTACATCGGCGGTTGCGACGCTTCCCCTTGTACATGGTCATGATGTACCGGTCCAGCTTTGCGCTCTTTTCTAATCCGCTCTGTGGGACTGAGTGGAGACAGACTCTGTGCGCGTCAGGACTTCACCGCTATACTTTCTGACTAGAAATAAATTAGCCCTTTAGACGGAGAATTGGAGGCACTTCTTGAGCGGAGGATCATACCATGCTCTGCGAAGGGAGAGGGGGGATGGCA
>JAPTYR010000014.1:14463971-14478104 GCA_029814505.1 Siphamia roseigaster
AATATACACAAAAATTCTTAAAATACAGAACCCCCCCCCCAAAAAAAGTGATAAAATATCCAAAACATATGCAAAAACAAGAATATATATGCATTTATTATGTTTATTTAACACCTTCAACAAAACAAGTCTAAACAAAATAAACTATGTTGCATTAACACTTTTGATCACAATCATCATGATGGATTAATCAGGGTTAATGCATTAATTTTGACAGCCAAAAAATGTTTCTTTCTTAAATACAGTAAAATACCATATTTTCTTGAAAGAAAAATACAAACTTCAGAGGATAATATAGCATGAAATAGTGATAAATCACTTAACAAAGGTTAAATAAAGAGGAAAATTCACTTGTAGAGTGACATAAAAGTAGCACCGGTTGTTGGGTTAATAATTTTAAATCATCATTAGCTTCATAATATCATTGGTAAAGTTCTATTTTTTCAGTCAAAGGTGCAAAATAATGTAGCAGTGTTAGTAAAGTTATGTAAATATCACAATTTGGCCAAAAATATGACCCAGGCAATTATGCTGAGAGGCTAAAGACATTCAATCCAGCAGTGTCCTGTTCTGGTTATTCTTACTGGGTCAAATATCATATGGTCACATTAACCCTTAAAGTCCCAAACAGCCACCAGCAAACAAACTCATCTAAACTGTGTAATAACTACTGATCCACTTATTCTGTCAAAATAAGTAAATAATTGGTGTAAAATATAGTTTGTCCTATTTTCACGGTTATCAGATATGACCCATTCGGATGTTCGGAGGCTCCGTAGTTACCGTGGAAACACCATAAGCTTCTGCAATGTTGATTCACCAGTAAAACCCATTTAATCTGATAAATAAAAGTGATTCCAGACACCCGTTTTATGTTAAATTGATAATATATTTTGCTGAGAAATTCACTTTTTCTTTTATTTTTATGACCATGTGTTACTTTAACATAAGAAAATACATGATTTACACTAATAAATGCAAAATAGAGGGGATAACATTAGAATAATTTGGGATAAATCAGATAAATAGAAAGAAAAAAGTCATGTGCCACAAAACTACCACTGGGTTTTTATGGGTTAAACCATTTAAGTAAGTACTATTAATACCCTGCAACTGGAAATGAGTGAAAATGTCGAAATGCTGTAAGTGAATACATGTTAACATGTCTGTAACATGGAAAATCAATAAGTAAATCAATACTTTCCCTGTTTGTGACGCAGACTTGCAGGAACATGTAGGGCTGATGACCCCCCAGTAGAACAAACTACCAGCATGAACACAATGCAAAATAATGGGTTTTGTTATAGAAGTACAATTTTAAACCACTTGAAATGTGATTTTATTTTCTGCAATTTTATTTGAGGGAAGATTTTTGCATGTCCCTCACACTGCCCTTCTAATTTTAGTGAACTCTCGAAGTGTTTAAATGAGCAACAACAAAAATATATTAAATACCTCTTACATGTTGTCATATTTATACTTATATTTACTGTTTCAATAAAACAAGTGATTTAGACAATTTTTTATGTTACTTTCATAATATTATTCAATATTCTACATATTTCCTTGACATTACTGTCCATCTTGTACATTTAAGTGACAGGCTGGACAGTTCTGTATTATATTTATTACAGATTTTATGGTCCACTTGTACATTATCTGCTCCCAAAAAATATATTCAAAATGTGGGAACCTGACCAACAAACATTTATGACTTTTTTGGGGGGAAAATTTGCAAGTCTTAAAGACACCTTATAGTGATTTTGACCCAGTTCTAATATAAACAAGTGGTGCCAGGCACAACAAACCCTGCCCCTCTCACATATTGTAGCTTATTTTGGCATCCATCCAGCTGTCATCATGTCTATGTGTGTGCTGATGTCAACATATCAATTGTCTCTATTTATATGTGCTAAATTTGAAGTAAATTGAAAAAATAATAATAATAATAAAAAAAATAATGTGCTTTTATAGACATTTGAAATTGTTGGAGGGGGGGTATATCAAAAAATTTCAAACTTTTCCCAAAATTTCAGATCTGATCAAAATCAGATCTCTTCTGAGTCATTGGTAATTTACAATAGTGGACAAAAGTTTTCACACACCCTTAAAATTTTACAGTTTCCAATATTATCATGAAATATTTGCAGGGAAAAGAACCTTTTTTTTTTCTTTTCCCAAAATATGACGTTGCATCATACAAACAGATGCAAACGATTTTTATTTGTTTGTAAGAAGAAAAAAAAAAAACAAACCAAAAAACCAAATCTAACTAAATTAGTGACAGTTTTAACATGTTATCTCCTGGATGTTTTTCTGCTGACACATCCAGTTTGGACCGGGACAGCACAAAGTATGTGGGTTTGGAGAAGGGAACAATGCTTGGCAGATTTCAGTGACTTGAGAATGATTATTAATGTAATATAGCACAAATGCATGGGGTGTCCAAAAACCTTTTTTCACTACTGTAAAAAACAAATTTGGTATGAATTCAACTAATAGTTTTGCTGCTAGTGTTAACAGACAAAAACTGAACCAAAAACCAGGGTAATTAATTCCTCATATTAAGACTAGTTCAGTTGCTCAAATGGGAAACAATTCATCTGCTGATCACTAAGAAGTTAAAGCACACATCTATAAAGACAGTTCTACACATAGTTTAAATGTTATTAGTAATATCCACTTTATTTGCCATTTCCAAATAACTCACAAAAATGAATTGAAATGTAAGCTTGACCTCTTGCATTCACAAACAGATAGGCTACATTAGTGGTTATGTTTAAAAGAAGTAAACATGAAGGAAACATTTAAAATCGATGGCATACACACAACCATCCAACCAAAGACACATATCTATCGCTTTTTTGTTGGTTTATTTTTTCTTCATTCCAAGGGTATTTATATAAAAGGCAAAATGAGTTATTTGAATACCCAGTAGGAGAGAGTGCTCAAAGCTTCCACACAAACATCATTTTTAATATCACCCATAAATCCTGTTGAAAATATCTGGGCCATCAAGTCTGTTAAACTATACATGAGGACAAAAGAACGAGTCCAGCGACTATGAATCGTGTTTTGTTTTATGTTTCTGGAAAAGCAATGAAATATGTTTTAGTGTTTGATGTCAGTGTTAGTAAAAGCAAGTGTAATGGTGTGATTATCATAGCAAACTCAACGTAGAAACACTGCGATTTAATGGCCGTAAGCAAAGGAAGGGATGACGCAACAGGCTGTGATTCTCGCACTAAAAATCGCATTTTCCATGCCTGTTACTTCAGCTTCGATCACGTTACGGTGCATTGGAGATTAGCCCTTAAAACATATTAATCCAAACAAATTTCTAAAGCATTCCTAACGTTTTAGATCACAGGTGTCAAACATATGGCCCGTGGACCAAAACCGGGCCAGTAAAGGGTCTAAGCCGGCCCGAGGGATAAATTTGCAAAATATGAAAATTTCACTTACGATGTTAACTATTTTAGTTCAGGAAGAAATTCCGCTCAATTCAATCTCAAATGGGCCCGATCAGTAAAATATCATCATCACCTATAAATAATGATAAACTTTCTTTTAGAGTGAAAAAAAAAAGTAAACATGAAAATATTTACATCGACAAATGAGGTTTACACCATCAAAAGCGACAGATAGGGGAAGAGCCCCGAACGCCCCAATCCTTAACCAAACAGCTATGATGTCATGACATGAGGTATCTACAGGTCATGACCTTTCATTTGCACTTAATTCGAAGTCAATCAGACAAACGGTACCAAAGACCAACGAGTGTTTAGTAATTTAAAATTTTTGAGTGCCTCCTCGTTGGCAATCTAGAAACAGTAAATTGTCCAAAATCGAATCAGTTTTTCCTCTCCATGATATTCATTGATATGGAAAACATGGAATTTCTAAACAAAACAACTTTAAATTGAATGCATTAACACAAAGAACATCAGTGGTCACACCAAAAACATAATATCCCTGAAACTCCATTTAGGGATAAAACAAACTTTTACCCAAAAAACATGAATGTCCCAAGTGTCATTTTACCAATATTCTGCCCGTTACTAAAAGTTCTATTTGTAAATGCACTGGGATCTGTAAGCTGTGAATAACAAACTGCGGCATAATATTGTTAAAATTCCACGTTAAAATTCCACGTATTTTTCCTAAGAAATTTCAGTTTGTTCGTGTTAAGGACAGTTTGTACATGTAAATATTTTCTTGGTGTAACTTCACTTTTTTCACTCTTTTTACAAAGTAAAAAGTTCATAGTTTACTTCTTTTTTTGTATATTGTACTATTATTTTACTGGTCCAACCCACTTCAGATCATACTGTGCCAAATGTGGCCCCTGAACTGAACTGACTTTGACACCCCTGTTTTCGATTCAAGTTTGCCTCACGACCTGACGCACACCCGCCTCTGTTGTGTGTGTGCACTTTTCAGTAAACAACAAACACCACAAATATTCCTCTGCATCGCCACTGTCTTTTTGTGGCGTTGGATGAACACTGATTTGTGACAAACAAAGCCTGTAATCAGAGGCTCACAGTTCAGAATTTAACTACAGGGAATCGGTGCCTACGTTAACCATTTCCTCTGCTTTTGAAGGACAGAGGGTTTTTATGTTGTGGTCAGAACGTCCAACACAATTGACGCTTAAGTGCTCCTGCTTTACTCAAAAGAACAAAAAAAAAAAACAAAAACCACCAAACCACATTCAGTGACCGTGACAGCCTAATGATGGTTTCTTGAGTTGTATCCAAATATCTGTATAGTCTTTCTCTTTGAATTATAACAATCAGTTTTTGCATAGACTCCAGTGACGGCATGTTTTATCCTCTTATGTAAATGGTGAGCTATTGCTATTGGCAACACGCACCGCTTTTACTCTCACATTAGTTACTTTTATAAAAGTTTGACTGGATCAAAGTGAAATGTGGAAACAACCTCTGGCTGACAGACTATAAAATGACAGAAAAAAAAGAAAAAGAAAAGAAAAATCAACCCATATTATTCTTGAGGGGAAATGAAAGAGTGGCTCAGTTATTACAGGGATGTCAGAATGGTTTCACAGTGTATTTTGGTCCGTTCAATTTAACCATGTTTTATGCCAATTTAACTGTGTATCACATTAACCCTTAAAGCCCCAAACAGCCACTGGCAACTGCAATACTCCACTGGTCTCAAATGTTTAATACCTGTCTATCTACTACTTCTGTCAATACATATGAGTAATTGGGTGCAAAAATGCAGTTTCATCGTCAACACTGATTCACCATGGAGTTTGGTAAATGACAGTGAATGACATATTTTACTGAAAAGTCACTAAGTTTTGATAAAACCCCCAAATGTAATCTCAGCATGATGATTAAGGTACACAGTAAGTAAATTAAATACCGAAAAATACCTGATTCTACTCGAAAAATATAAATAAATACAGAGGATAATATATGATTCACTTAAGAAAGGTTCAATAGAGAGAAAAATTCATTTGGGAACAGACACAAAAGTAGCTCTGGGTCTTTATGGGTTAATATTCAGCCAATGTCTTACACTGTGCGAGTCATTACTTTCTTACAATAGCGACTGGAACATAATAGGTATTGGATTAAGGGGATACTACAGTGTCAGAACTCCAAGAAATGGAGGGAAGGTGAACAAATCAATATTGGTGACGCGCATCGTCTGCAACCTCGAATTCCATTACAAGCAGGATGCCAAGAGGGTTAATCACATTCACAATGGACAGAGGCAACTGTACGTGAATGACTAAAGACTTCAGAACCTCGTGGGGGAAGGAGCCCCAGCTGCTTCAAAAAAAAAAAAAAAAAGTCATTCTTTCACTTCCCCTTTTGCCCTTTCAACCTTCACCTGCCTCGGTTCGACTTTCCACACACAAACACAACCCAGAGAAGGGTCAAGCGCTCACTACTACAGAGCAAGTCTTCATTCACATCAACTTATCAGTGGGCACTTGTACGGACGAGCAAGTATTTTTCTTTGGTGACACAGAGCGACTTTCTGGACATGAAATACCTTCTATCCATTGCGTTTCACCTTCAATCTCATCTACTTATTATTTTATTCCTACTTATGTCCCAATTAGA
Source organism: Siphamia roseigaster (assembly GCA_029814505.1). Taxonomy (NCBI): domain Eukaryota; kingdom Metazoa; phylum Chordata; class Actinopteri; order Kurtiformes; family Apogonidae; genus Siphamia; species Siphamia roseigaster. The sequence continues at coordinate 14,470,079 of JAPTYR010000014.1, forward strand.
AGACAAAATAAATACGAGTGGAATTCCAGGTGACGGATCAAAGGTCTGAGCCAGGGTGAGCAAAGTTGGCAAAAGAAGTCTTCTGATGACTGTAAGCTTATTTATTTTATCAAGATGTGTTAAAACACAGCATGTGAAGGATGTAGTGTTACAGAATCACCTTTTATCAGAGCACCAGGGATTCCTTTATCGCAACAAAATAAAAAAAGGCAATGCAAGTCTCTAGCCAAATGAGGTAAAACTTCTGAAATGTTAGAATCGAAGACAGTTCAAGTGTTGTAAATTCCCTCACAGATTAGGGTTTAAGGGTAATGTTCAGCGTTGTTTGTGCAATTGAGAAGACTCAACAAAGTAGCTCCTGGGGGAGAGAAAACGCAGACATTAGTGAGCTTCATTTACACTGGTTGATATGATACAGGAAAAGTAAGAACAAACGTGACTTCACAGATAAACCTAAGTGTCCGTAAGAACCATATTGTGTGGTAAAATGAGGTGTAAAACCACAGATAGGAATGGCAACAAATTTCAGCTCTGGCTTAAGCAACGCAACAGCCTTTGTGGAAGGAGGGAAATGTTTGATAGATTCACCAGTGCAATGAACACGTCCCAGTGGCACTTGATGAACTCTGGGTTGACACAAGACTGCTCGACTTCGCTAGATGAACTGGGGCTTTCCACGAATGAATTCTAGTTTCATCTTCCCCCATTTCAACCTCGGCTCTAATGCTTCCGCTCCGTCTCGTCCTTTTTTTTTTTTTTTAAATTTGCACTGCACAGTTTTCTGAATATACTATACACATCAAACTTTACAATGAAAGGTTTTGTAACATTTCAAGGCTTAGCCTCATGTCAAGCATAGGCCTAAATTAAAACACCATCCATTTATTACACTCTGTAATGTGGTCAGAGTAAGAGAGAGAGAGTACATAAATTATTTGGAGTGTCAGCACATAAAAAGTTAGAGCTATAAATGGTGTATGGAGTGCCGCCTTACTACTACCTGACGCACAATCAGGACTCCTGTTGATCAGGAAATGAAGGTCATGGTCAGGTACGGGCACAAAATAAATGCAAAAGTCTGAGAAATGTATATGTACAGAAGCAGAGAACCCTGCTCTCTTTCACCACTATAAAATACAACATCTCTCTCTAATTCTCTTGGCCAAACTTTTACTCTTCTTTTTCCCGTTTTTCTCTTTGCTGTCTTCCATTTTCCGTGCCCGGATCTCTCTCATCAGGTCGAAGAACACCTGTTGAAAAAACAAACACAGGTTCATGTTTCTCATTTTTGCTGTGGTTTCAGAACTGCGGGTGCTCGTCTTTTAGCCGGTTCAACTCACCTTGTCGACGTTGGCACGGGTTTTGGCCGAAGTCTCCACGTAGCACACGCCCCACTGCTCAGCACGGGCCTTGGCTTCGTCTGCGCTGACCTGCCGCCGGTCGTCCAAGTCTGACTTGTTGCCGACCAAGAGGAAGGGCACGTTTTCGTCTTCCTTCACTCGCAGGATCTGCTCTCTGCAGGGACAGTCATTCAACCATGAGTTATGGAAATAACCAGGCTTTTTGCATCTTTGAAGAGACAGATGGCATCATGTTCACTCTGTAAAGATTAAATCCCTTGTGCACAGAGTCTAATTTTGCTCAGTTTTTGCTGATCGAATTTAGTTTCTGAAACAAACAAATCTATATCATTCAGAGCATAATTGCGTTTTGTATCATTAAGCCCCCCCCACAAGCTTTGAAAATTAATCTTCCCATTACAGAACACCCATATACAGGAGTTCCTGCAAGCTAAATTTAAGAGTTTTGGAGACTATTTAAAACAGAATTGAATGCTCATTTCACAGCCTATTTCACAGCCAAACTAGCAAAAAAAATTTCTGACTTTTAGAATTTAAGGAAATGTATTAATTCACTCTGCCTTGATTCACATCGTTCGGTTTCATTTTCACTGGGGCCTGTAAAGTTATACAATAACTGGTTCCTAATTTCAATAGAAATTGTCGCATTGGAACTGAGTAGAGTTATGTTGCTTTCTTTATGGCTTGGACATTTTCCAGACACTTTTAAAGATAATACAGCAAATACGTTTGTGGAAACAGAACTTAAGACCTACCGTATCAAATTTACAACCTTTTAAAGATTTTTTTTTAAAGGTATTAAAGGGAGATTTAAGACCCTGCAGGAACCCAGTTACAAACAAAATGCTCCTTTGTCATTTGCACATTTCTAATGGAGCTTGATATCGTTAGCCTCCTAGCATAATTGCCTAAGACATATTTTTGTCCAAATTGTGATATCTGCATAAAATTAATCAGTAGCATTAGGAGAGAAAAGTAATGCAGATATTAAAATTAAACTAAAAATGTGGCTTAGACAATTATGCTATGGGGCTAACGATATGTAAATCACATTTGGAATTCATGTCCTAAATTGGCTTATTAGGGCTTAGAAAATTCCCCATGAGGTTTTACTGTGATATGAAATGTCTACAGTATAGCTTCTTGGACTCGTAAAATCAACAGGATGTCTGCAATTTTGCTTTATTTGTACAATTCATGCCACTGTACTTTAGCAAACTCCTGCTCCATAATTCAGCCAAGTAATTTAAGATTTGGCCAGTTGGATCTGCAGACCAATGTGTTGAAGCGTTTTCCAAATGGAGAACATTCACTGAACAGAGCTGCTGTCATGACATAGTGAATTTCAATGTTTTCCTAAAATATTATCCAATAGTACACTTTAGAAAATGGAAAATCTGAGCGTGTACACATAGTATATGTTATTTACATACTGTTGGTGCCAGAAATCAGAGTCACCTCCTCATCACCCACATTAGAACCCCTCAATTACCCCCTGATGTCCACAATGATGCCTGATTATCACTGATTGCAGATTTCGTTTTAACAAAAACATACAATCATCTTTGACAACGTGTCAAAATGTCAAAAAATGGTAGGTAATTTTACAGACAAGGTTTGGATGATTACTCTCCATCACACTGTGATAAATGAAGACAGATTTCATTAAAGACGCAGTGTGTTCCACTCAACCTGAAGTCTACTGTTGCTGCAAATGATTCCAGTTCTGTGATGGAAAATACACAGAGGAAGCCTTCGCCGCTGCGGAAGTAGTTATCCCGAATGGCTGCGTAGTCCTCTTGTCCAGCTGTGTCGAGGATGTCAATCTGCACCTCCTCTCCGTCCAACACTACTTTCTTCCTGTAACTGTCTGCTTTAGTGGGCTCATAGTCTTCAACAAACTATATGGAAGCAAACAGCAACAGTCCTTTTACACAAAATGTAAACAACACACGACCGCTGTGTAAATGTTATGCAAGTTGATGCAAATGCAGCTTTAGCCACAGGCTCACCTCGTCGTACATGAACTGGAGTGTGAGGGCCGACTTCCCCACGCCTCCGCTGCCCACCATAATCACTTTGTGAAGGGCTAGAGAGTTCTGCCCTTTCGGCTTCGCAGCTGCCATGGCTCTGTGTGCTGAGAGAATCGAGTGTGAAGGGGAGAAAGTTGAAGGTGTTGCTGGAGGCGGAGGGAAGGATTGTGAAATGACGACCGTGATAATCAGTCCCAGGATTCCAGCTGCAACGAGAGGTGGAATGATAATTCCAATGGAGAAATAAAGACAGCAGAGAAGAAATCTAAAGAGGTTTCATCATCATTTCCAACACTCTGGAACCTATTAGCCCACTAATACGGTGCGGCGTATGACTTGCCGTACATGGCTGACACTACAGGAAATCAAATGTGATAATGACTATTGGCATGAGACCAAAGCACTGCCTTAAGCAACTTTTATCATCATCACCACTCCTTACAGCTCTACGCCTCTGCAGAAGAACGACATATTGACAAGTCATCCTGCAGCAATAATGAACGCATTGTCAATTTAAAAACAAATACAGGAACATTTTTGTTGGAACATATTCATCGAACTGATAATGGGTCAATAATGTATAAGGATTTTTAACAAGGAATCTTAAAATACTATGCATACATAAATTGCTATAATGTAGACAAATCTAAATGAATGGCTGTCGCTTCAGAAATGGGTCTTGTGATTTATTGTAAAACTACATAATTTGTTTAGAATGTGCAACATGAGTTCGTAATAGACAATAATGAGCTCATATTTATGTTCTATAAACAGCCAGTCACCTTTGATGAGTCAAAAAAAGAATTGGTTTCCCTTTGAAAGTCAAATACAATCAATAAAAATGGTTAAACAGAAAATAAGCAACTAAATAATGTCAGAAGTTTGCTGGAAAAAAACAAAAACATTTAAGCAGCCACAGGGTCCCACATGATCATACAGAAAAACAACAGTAGGATTAAGATGATTTAGAGTAGGCAATTATTAAATATCATAACTTTTCACGCTTTTGAGGCTTCACTGTGTCAATTGTCAATACTCCTGATACTAATGACGCAATAAAAATAAGACTGCTGTGCATAACCCAAGAGAACTTGCAAGGTTTCTTGGGGTTGCAATTCTTTTAGCTTTAAATTGTTTTATAAGGGAACACTGACAAAAACCTGACACAGTTAGGTGCACTTAAGTTCAATCTTATAAGATAAATTAGTAAATTCTAAATTGTCAGTAGCTGCCTTGTGAATGTAATACCCCATTTTAGCAAAGTGTTTGAAGTCAGACAAAAACAAATAGATCCTCCACCCAGCAAGAAAACAATGCTCACTGCATGACATATGGATAAGCAAACAAAGCCACATCACGACTGCAATACAAAACCACCGAGGCAAATTCCACTAACCCAGAAAAGAACCTGGAAAAGCCATCAATACAAAGAAATAAAAACTTCATTTTAAAGCTAATGGCGGTTTCAGGGTAGCATCTGGCAGTGCTCTCCAAAGTTTGACAGGACTGGATTAACTCTATACACATGTCGAAGTGATCCAGTGGTCTGTTTCCCACAGTGGACAGTTTGAGGCTGTGGGAATAACATGATGTCCAGCAGTGTGTGTTTTCTGCGGTCTCTTCCCATCACAAGCCCACACAAACCTCTGGGGATCAGGGATAATGTTGGGAATCCGGCCAGAAGTTCATTATACAAATTAACAAAAAGCATTTAGGCACAGGAAGGCAACATTGAGATTTAGTAGGCTAGTCAAGGCTCTGTCCTTTCACCTTCCTTATTTTCCTCAGTCAGGAAATAAATCTCCCATGTGCAGCAGTTTTGTTTAGTAAGTGAAAAGGCACTTCACATAAGTAGACCACTATTCTCAATTAGGAACTTTCAGATCAAGCTTTAATAAAGCAAATCTGGACATTCTTGATGCGATCAGGATACTTAACTGGTCTTATACTTTATAAAAAGCTTTACAAAGCAACTACAGATGTTACCTTTATCATGCTAATGTGTACCATTGTGCAGATTAACTAATTCGGATTATGAAATTAGCTACTATTTATACGTATGTCAAAAACACAAAGATGCTACTCAATAAAGCAAATGAAAAAATATGACTTACCAATAATACGAGAGCAGGAAACTGAATGCTACAAATGACGATGTAAAATATTAAGAAATTACATCGACTTACTGGCAACTTAGCTGGTGTCATGCCAACTGCAGGTAAACCGGCTAGCAGGTTGCCTGTAGTGGGAGATGAGGCTAACAAGCTAAGTAAACTACCCCCGCTTCTAAACGCTCCTTTATCAGTAATAAACACACGACTTCAGAATCAAGATAGCCTCCCACGAAATGTAACAAGCAACCCGTAGAAATAGGATAAACAGCAACAGATGTGTGCTCGATCCTTGCACACTCAACAGCCTCCTGGTTAGCATGCTATGGTAGCCACACAGGCAAAAAGGCTAGCACAGCGATAACAAGCAGCTAATCACAACTAAATGGATGCAACGTAAATGAGACGGAGCGTGTCCGGTTGTAAACTCTTTAACAACAATGTATGTGGAGGCAACATCACCTACCGAGGGAATGGAACGGTGTTCACCTTGGCACGGCGTTTGTCGGAGGCTGAAACGGGGTGACCAGATGAAAAGACTTAGCTTGCTACTTGTTAGCTCATGGCTAGCTCCCCAGCTAACTCCAGAGACTTGGCTGGTAGCTCCTAGCAGCAGACTGACTGCACGTCCTGTGGGCTTGGCTCTGTCTGACAACGCCCGCCCGCCTGGGAAAACCAGACCACTATGACTTTTACTACTTCTATGTTTCCAACATTAATATCTGCTGTTTTAAATTATATTTTAACACATTTCTATTTATTTTCCGTTGTTTTGGTGCGTGTTTTGAGGCTAAAATAAAGCGGATAAAAGGAGGCGGATATAGTCTAATTGGCTAATTGACTAATCTACATAAATGTTGACAGGTTTGTTCAGGGGGAAGAGTTGTTTGTCAAGATGGCAAGAGAAACTAACAAGTCAGGTGATGTTCTGGAATATATTTTTAATATTTGTATACTTAAATGGTCATGGCTGCCTGCAAACATCTCCATTAATACAAGTATCCAAATGAGTTAACAGTTCAATTATTATTATTTTCCCCCACTTTATGCAGATGCCACCATTTCTGGCCTGCACAAGAAATTTGCAGGTAGATCATGGAATGAAACATTTCAGCTGGTCAGAAGAGGCATGGTAATATACCACTTTTTGCATTTTTTCCCCCCATCACTTTTTATGCTTTAACCCTTTTGTGTATAGTGGTCACTGCAGTGGACAGTTATTCTACAGCTGCTGTCTTCATGGGTTTTGTTACTTTAGTTGCATATTCTTCAACACAGTGAACTGTCATTGAATGCTTTGCTTCAAAAATTAAAAGCATGGCGTCCAGCTGATTGGACATTTGTGGAGGGAGATCTGTGGAAAAATAGTTTAGTTAAAATAATTAGATTGTGTTTCTCATTCCTGATATGGAAGAGGCTTGGGCAACAAGGGGAAAAAGGTTCAATATATTATTTATTATTATGAGATTCAGATCAGATTTTTGAGGGGGGTGGGGGGTGGAAGAATAATGAAAAATAATAAATATATTGGACTTGTCCCCCCTCAGTGGCTCTAATCCTCTTCCTTACACCTAATGAAAAATAAAAACACTAAGGAAAAAACATCTTGACTAAGGGTTCTGATAATTAATGCATGAAAGGGTTAATACAGTAAAATAACACATTGGTTCTGGGGGTCAATTGAAAATCTTACTTTTGGAAATGCAGTGTTTAAGAGCATGAAATTCTGTGAACCTCCCAGATAGTTCTGTAATATGATGATGTGCTGGACTAGGCCATGCAGTGAGAATGAGCTCATCGCTGCAGAACACTCCAGTCTCTGTTGTTTGGTTTGCAGTTGACAGTTATCACATGTTGATTATTTGGCACAAAATACAGCATTTGCATAACTCAGGATGAACTTTTTACTAGCCTAATACAACTGGGCGTTTCACATGAAACTGGGTTTATTTTCTGGCATTTTCCCAGCAACAAATTCGGACAGATTTCCCCTTAGGATGTCTAATGATGACCTCAAATAAATGCAAGGGGGAAAGAAATTCTCTTGCACTGAGCCATCCCAAAATTAATTATTTTTTAATAGAATATTAGAGCCAAAATTGGAACAGTAAAAGCTGCTTATAGGTGTAGGTGCATTTGATCTGGAAAACATTGCTGTGAATAGTCTTTTATACTGTTACAAATAAAGACACTATAAAATGTGTTGATCCCAGTAGTTTTTCTTGAATCGGCAATTTAATTCCAGGTTTTCCACTCACATTGCGTGCAGAAGCTGTCCATTTAAACACAAACTGTGCGGTTTTGCAACTTTTTTTTTTTTTTAAAGCCCTGACTTGGGTGATTGTGTTGATTCCCAAACTGTACTTGTGATAGAGTAAAAAGAGCTGAAAAATTAGTTGTATCTACTGTTACAGACAGATTCTTGTACGCGTGCATCAAATAAAAATGTATCTGAAAAATCTTTTCTGTAAATATTTAGTTGTTAAAATGGACCCAAATTACTTCCAAACTTGCTTCGTAA
>JAPTYR010000014.1:16066136-16080801 GCA_029814505.1 Siphamia roseigaster
TTTTTTTTTTTATTTTTTGTTTTTTTTTTTTGGTAAATTTTTTTTCAAGTGATAAAAACGACATTATTGGATGATTAGTGTAAACATTTCCTCCATCGACCTTCGGTATCTGGCCACATTTGGACCAATTCTACCAGGATTAGTGTTAACGACCGATGAATATATATGATAAACAGCAGATTTATGAGAGGAAGATGTGAAAGAAAAAATGAAAGAAGCTGAAACTGGGAACTTTAAACACTCCTGCATGATTTAAAGGAAGCCCAGAAGAACACTGGGGTTATGTTTTATTTATTTATATTGTGACAAAGCTTCCACACATTATGTCTGTTTATTTAACTTTGGCCTGGACTGAGACGATGGATAAAAGCATCAACCATGTGATGTGACAAGAAAACGGAAAAAAACATCAGTGGATGTGAGTCCAACTAAAGGAAGGACTTGAAATGTTTGGTTTATTTTTAATTAAAGACAGTTTATTATGGAAATATTATCTGGATATCGGTGTCCGAAGCTTTTACATCAAAGGGTTTTTTTTTTTTTCCACGAATTTCTCTGATTAATCAAGTACAGTTTTTAATCAAGAACAGTTTTTAATCAAGTACAGTTTTTAATCAAGTGTTTAAAATGATTCAACCCCCAAATTAGTTCAATCGTTTTGCAAGTTTGACATTTATTTATTTTTGTTTTTAACTACCATTTAGTTTTTTGTTTGTTTTTTCTTCAAAATTTTCTAGTCATTTATTATTTTGTAAATATTTCTTCTTTTTGTTTGTTCATTTTGTTGCTTATTTTGTTTATTTTTCTATATTTAGCTTTTTATTTTATTCTTCTTCTTCACTTTTGTTCCATTTGTGTCTTACTTTGTTCAGGTTTCTTATTATTTTGATGGGTTACTATTGATTTTTGTTGGCTTTTATTCATCACATTGGCTGTTTTTCTTAATTTTGTTGCTTATTTTATTCTTTTTGACTGCTAAAGCCTCAGGTGTTAAAGGGTTAAATACTGAGGAGCTTTTCACTGATTGCCATTGATGAATAGTTAGTTAACATTTTTGCTTCTCTCGAGTTTTCATCATCAAGCAATGGTGATGGTTAACCGGAAAACCAAAATTCTGACAAATAATAATTTCATTATCCATCACCAAGCTGTAATCAAAGGAATACCTTCGGATAACAGTCCAATAAGAACAATTTTGAGTCTGGTTAGTTTCCTGATTATATTTGGAAACAGTCTGACAAAAACCTGCTGGCTGTAAACTGATATAGAATTCTGGCAGTGGAGGTTGCTAAGGGCAACAGAACATCCATCTAAGACTGCTAGTGTGCTATGAGGTAGAATACAAGGTAGTGTGTCTAATTCTGACCAAATGCTGAATGGGTCTGTCATCAACATAAAACCATTAGGAGAGAGATTTCTAATGTTGCTGCTTTCTTCTAACATGGTTAAGTTCAGTTGTGATTCAGCATGTATATGACTTTAAATGTACATCCACACATGTAATCACTTATGTACAAATGAAATATACATATTATGTACACACATCATTCATCATAATTTGTATATTGTCTAGTTTTGTCATAATATTATTGTATTACTGGTTTTATTCATTGTATAACAGATGCTGGGGAAGAGTCAAATCTAATGAACTTCATTCTTTATATTTGTGCAATGGATGGAACAATAAAGTTCTGTAGTATGTTGTGCTATATTTCACAGATAAATATAATTCATGTGGGTTTTTTTTTCTTAGCAGACACATGTGCTGAATAAAAAGTTGTTAAAGTTTCTTTTACCCAGTTACCAGCTTAACCATTTTGTCAAGAAGGCTCCTAAGTTTAAAAAAGGGAAACTTTTTTCTCATGTCTCTCGAGCTGTAATGAAATTATACTAACGGGCAGCGCATGGTTAGTCAACTAATCAGATGCCTTATAACGTGACCACTCTGTGTTGGCCCACTCAAATTCACTGTGCAACACCAGGCATTCACAGGCAAAATGTTTCCCCTTTACCTTCAATCGCGGTGAGTCTTTCTTTCAATCTCAGAAAGACTAGTTTAACCATTTTCTCGATTATATACTGAAGGGTCATAGGTCAGAGATGATTTTCATTGATTTACTCTGAGTTTTATTATGTTGATGTTGATCCTCTGTGGTCAGTTTAGATGGCAAAATCTCACTGATCACGTGTATTTTGGTTGTTTTATGTTTGTCTTGTAAAATGGCATAATCAGTTCCTGAATTTTGATGTATTGTCAAAAAAACTAAATTGCTGTTGAATACAGATGATGTATTAATAAATGTGTGTGGAAAAATAACTGTGTGCAGGAGTAAAGAATAATGAACACTAAAACAAAAGCAAACTGTAAAAAACCGTTTGAGGCATGGAAACAAATGGATGAAATTTGCACTAATGAAATTAGTGCTTAGCAAATTGTTTTATTTAAATGGAAAGACACAACCAGAAAGGTTTCCCATTTTATGTATTTAGACATTTGCTTTCAGAAGTTTCTAGCTGCTGTCTAAGACAACACCATTAGATACATCAAAAACCTCATAGGTTTTTGTAAAAGTGGCAATATTTTTAACTCAAAATTGCAGTTACTTTTTCTAATTTAGGTCTATTATTTATTTTTCAACAGTTTTGTGACAGTAACACAACCTTGTGTGCGTGTGTTTGATCTCATCTAGATCTAATGAGGGTACTGTGGATTTGACAAATAGCCTATGAACTGCTGGACAGTGTCCCTAGAGGGCACAATTGCCTAGTCTAATCCATTTATCATGTACACCTCTTGGAACCTTGCAAACTCAATTATGAATTGGTTAAAACAACAATTAAATGATCTTTCAACCACCTCAATGGAACTGATACTACAAAATATTTACTTCTATGACACAAGCCTCATTATTATCCAGTTATCCAGGAATTGTATTAAATGTCAGCAAAATGCATGTCAGACATAGATATTTACATTACATTCTTTGGCTAATTTGCACATTGACGCACATGTATCATTGGAAATATCTTTTATGCGCTCTTTTCTGCAGCAGAACGCTCTAAACCGTTTCGAGGTCAGTTTCGTCTCATACCATCAATTTAAAAAACGAAGAAACAGAGAGAAAACTGATCTCAGATCAGGCATAGCGGTAATTTGTCTTCAAGACAAACCAATCAGCTGACCGCCGCATGACAGGCAGGCCAGACGCATGCGCATTTGGAGACTTTTGGTATCAGGAATATGGCAGCGTCCTGAGCGTTGTTGGGGGGAATACGGCGTAACTGAGCACCTTCAGCATCAGAGTGGGAAAACTGAGAAGCACCAGCCACACTCAGAGGAGGGTGGGGGGCTGAGGGACGGCTACGTATAACATCCGTTAGCGATTTTGCAGGTAAATTTACTCGTTAACACCTGCCACTTTCTACAAGCCATCTTCTTCATGTTTGCTTGATTGAACCCGCTGCTAATGCGCCTAGCTAGCTCCTCTGCCTGGAAGTAGCAGAAGATGAGAGATGTGCTAGTTAGCTGCTAGCTTGTGACCAACCTAACATTAAGCCCGCTACAGCTCATCTTCTACGGGTAGCAAACAAACCAAAATTGTTTGGTGTAACCGGGCGTAGAGCCGACAGTAGCAATGGTTCCGTCATCTCAAAAACACCACTGTCGCTCTTGTTTTTAGCTACACATGGACCGCGTAGGCCTGTTGCAGTGAAGCAGAGTTTGGTTAGCCGCTTGAGAGTCAGGCAACGTTAATGCTGCTTGTCATGGATTTACTTGACAGATCGCGGCGAACCAGCATACATCCTCTAACAGACTTAGCAACTGTCATGAGCCAGACACAATGAAGTGTACTTTAGGTTCCTGAGCGTTAACTTCCTGTCTTAGTTGAAGGCTTGCTACATGTGTTTAGCAAATAAAACCATGGCATTGCAACATATCAGGGGTGCAGAAAAATGTTTCAAGGTAAAACCACATTTGACGCTTAATAATATCCTGTCACTGAACGAGTATTTTAGTGGTTATCTACTGTACTTCAGCCCAGATTAGTGTGATTTTAACACATTTTTTTTCACCTGAGTATGGTTTGCAGATGGTTATGGTTGTATATTTGCTACATTCTGTTGTAATAACAGGTGGCAGTTTAAGTCTTGAGCTCACACGGATGTTAGTGATAAGGATTGCATTATCATCTGCATAAATTACAGGTGGAACTTGGCATAAATGAATACAATGTACAAAGCAGGATTGGGCAGGTTTAAAAATTGTCCACTGTTATTATAATGGCACATTATGGGTACAGTACCTGGTCGGTTTTAAGACATTGACAGACATTTAGATGTTTGGCATGTAGATCTTTGCTACAGCAGTACTGCTCAATGCCAAATCGGTAGCACTATACAGTGTGTATTGTTAGCCTGTAATATAGAATTGTAACATATTGACATAACTGATATTTGTTAAATGTTCCCAGAAAGTTGTGAGACAAACAAGTTTCCATACAATATCAAAATGTCTTGGGCTGTGTTTATTTAATATTTCTCTGTGTCCTCCTGACCTGAATTTGCTTTCTCTTCATCATTGGTTTTGCCTTGAGAAAACTCTTTTTAGACAGCCTATGAATAATTTCCCATTGATCTACATACAGACTGATAAGAGATGGGAGGGGTAATCACATGACTCAATCCTGGAATCTGTTTTCCTTCTATTTTTTTTTTTTTTTTTACAGTCATCCCAGTAATATAATGAAAAACTGCACTGCCCTCTGCAGCAGCAAAGAGCATGCTGTGCACTGCATGTTGCTTACATCTTCTATTGTACACTCCATCAGCACCCTGCGTTGGTTTGGTTTCATTATGCAGCTCCATGAAAGCAAGTTTGAAAGGAAAACGGACCCAGGCATCCTGCTGCAAAGGATTAAAAAGAAAGTCAAAGTGTTTGATTTTATTTTTTTACAGCTCTCATTGATTTGAAAGAAGCCTGTGTGTGCAGCCTGCCCTCTGCCCCCTGACTGAATGAAGAACTCCTGTCATTTACATTCATTTTGCTGCTCTTTGCTTCATTTGTGCACTAAAATGGGGAGGAAGGAAAACTGGAGTCAGATTTTTCCAGGATCCTGGCAGAGTGCTGACACAGGTTCTCCTTGTCACAGCACAGCCGCTAGCAAATTAACTGTACTAAGTAGGGACAGGACAAGGCAGTTATTCCCCTTTTGTCTGCTCCTCTCTGGTGAGTTTGAACCTACAGGTCTAAAATACTCTAAACTGTAAAAAAAATTATATTCTACTTGCTCAAAAAGGAAATAAATGCAATTCATCTACCACACATATTTGAACAGTTAGCTGACGCGGCATTGAATCAGCTTTTATTTCATATGGTTTTTCATCCCATTTTGGACACTGATCAAGTATACTTAGACATAGCCTAACCTCTGTTTATCTAGAGGCAATCAATATTCCATGCTAGCTTTGCACCACACTTTATTGACGTTTGATCATCTGTTTGTTGCCCTCCTGATATCCGCATGGAATAGGAAACCTTTACTTTCGCTCTCCCAGTTTTAGAAAAGCAGAACATATCCTTCTGATTCCCTATTCACAACTATGTCCTCTTTAAAAAGTGTGAAATTATACAGATGATGGATGGTGTGTGATAAAGTGGGTGTCATGCGCTGCTTTCTGGCTGGAGACAGTGGTTCATAGCTATGGTGTGGTTACGTAGAATCACTCAGTCATAGTGTCTGGCTTCTCTGTGTTGTTGGATAATCAGTGTTTGCTCAGCATTAGTTCTGAAGAGGAGGGAGGGACAAAGAGGTTCTCTCTCTGAGGTGCAGAATGTGGAATGGCTGTGTGAAGTGTGTGTGACACTACAGTGAAATGTGCATCTAAAGTTGATGCTGTAACAACTCATGAAGGTCAGGGTACATATTATTTGATAAAATAAAAGGGATCCTCATTCTTTATACTGTGTACTATTTGGTCACATATTTGACCTCAAATGGGCTTGAGTCAAGATCACATATTTTTTCTGAATGTATATTAAGTTTTGTTTGTTTTTTTGTTTTTTTGTTTCTGCAGGCCCTGTGAAAAGATGAATGTCGTCAAAGAAAACAAAGACCTGGCCTGTTTCTACACCACCAAGCACTCCTGGAGGGGAAAGTAAGACTCACGCTACCTTTTTTTTTTTGTCTTTTTTAAACCTAGCGGTTGGATTTCAGGCCTGGTAATGCTGTCTATTTCACATCTTCTTTGTATCAGTTTTCATGGCAACATTAACCTCTTTAACTACTTACTCCAACACCTGGAAGGGGAGCTTTGGAAAAAGCTTAAATCCCGAGTCAGTGCATCCATTGTGTTGACTTCCTAATCTTAACCAGGGAGAAAGATGACTGCAGACCACATTCAGCAGTTGCTGATCAGTACTAATTAGATGTGAGGTTCTCAATAGCTGTTCTGTCAACTGAAATATAAAGCCAGATAAGTAGATTAGTTAACAGCTGGCATAACATAAATGTATGTTGCACTGAAGGGTTGCTAGTATATGAATTTGTTCAAATACTAGACTGCATGACACCTGCAACAGCTATATCAAAACACATAACACAATCGTACCGTATGCTCATATTTGGTTTGTAAATATTTTGTTGCCATCTACAATACTGGGATTTTCCCCATTTTCTTTCTATTATGGATATAGTGTCTGTTTTCCACATAATTTTAGATCATTACTAAAGTGCATGACGGAGGTGCTTCTGAGAAGAATAGCTGAAATTTTATTGTTAAAAATATGTACCATGTTGTCTATTATTATTACTATGTTGTTGTAAAATTAGAGCAGATAAAAACTGACACCCCAAAAGCCATTATGGACCAACTATAACTATTAGATCTTGGATAAGTCAGTTACTTTAGGCAGTTTTCATGTTGAATTTGCATTAAGTTACCATAGGTGATGCAAAAAAATAGATTGAGATCCTGTGCCTAAAAGCCCTAAAATGACATTTATTATATTTAAAAGGAATTTTTCTGAATTTCCTCATAAATAAAAGGGGGTGTCTGAGTAATGGCATGTACAATATGTGTCAGAGGAAGAATGTAATGCAGCATAGGAAATACTAGGATAAACAGAGCTGTGAATCAGCTGTGTTATTGTAGTATTCATAATATGGAAAGTAGACTGGTTGAAATGCATTATCAAGATGGCATAGACCTAAAATTAGCCCGGATTTGAAGTAGGTGCTTGGTGACCCTCTCCATGAAAGAATGAACCAGCTCGACTGAGCCAGTGGGATCAAATTACCAATACCTGCTTTCTAAATGTCTCTGTCCCATTAAGGCCGCCATTGACTTGTGTAACCTAAGCAGGGCAGCAGAGCAGTAGCCATCATCAGAACATCATTTGGCTAATGCTTCCTGAAGTGTCCGGCAAGAGCGAATGTCCATTTATGTTAGGTGGACAGTGGAGCGTCAGGCGTCTACTATTTAGAAAGTCACGGGGCGGTACTAGGAACTTCGCCTGTGTTAAATGAGCATTGTGCTTTGTGTGTCATCTCCAGCATCTGTTGACATGTCAGTTCCTTCCACGGCTGCATGTGCAGAGGATATTTCACTGACTAAAGCATTTACATCAAATGTATCATAAATGATGGCTGACAGCTTAGCGTATCACTGAATAGACTGTGACAATCCTTTGGACAGTGCCTGTGTTTTGTGTTATTTGCTGACCTCAACCAAATCTTGCACTATTGACCTCAACTTCAAAAATTGTCATATTTTTATTATTACTTTATTTACTGCCTGTTTTTAATTTATTGTTATCACCGATCTTTTAACCTGTATTTCATCATGGTGTGTGTTGCTGACCTCTTGGCCAGGTCAATCAATAAATCAATCAAATTTTATTTGTATGGTGTCACATCATAATAGTTACCTCCTGACACTTTACATTTAGATCTGGTGCAGACCCGAGTCTTGATTAGGTCATTCTTATAAAACAGATCTTGTTCTCAGTGGGATTTGATCTGGTTAAATGAAGGTTAAATAAAAAAAAAAATAAAATAAAAAAAAAAAAGAAAAGGCTAATGTTGCATAATTTCTGTGGAACATAGAAAACATTGTTCATGTTTTACAGGTCTATTTATTTATCCTTTATTTCATCAGGAATACGCCCATTGAAGCCCAAGACTGCTTTTTCAAGGCTTTTGGCAGATATATAAAAATGATTTCTTTTTGTGTTTGTGTCACTGGAACTCTGAGACTTGGGGTTACAGTGACATTTTCTAAGCTTGTGCCAAAATTGTTTCTGCTCCAGTTGTTGAAATGACTGTAAACAAAAAGTAAAGTGTTTGTGTCAGGGTGCCGGTTTTCCTTCTTCTTTACTCAGACCTCCACTTAATTTAATTCTTGTGATTTTAGGTTGCAGCAAATATTAGATTTGTCTGTATGTTCTCATAATGAGGAGCATTAGGTTTTCTGCCTAATTCTGGTTTACATTCTGACTACACTTCTTCTCCACAGTGTTCCTCTAAAGATGCAAATCTCATTCTCCTTTGAATGTTTCCATAGTTCTTCATTTATGTATTTTATGACAACAGGGAAATGTAACTGCAACATATGCCGATGTTATCATTTTGTCTTCACAGACGATTTTAATAGATCCATGGTTCTTAAACGTTTTGAGCTTGAGTCCTAAGAGTCCATAATGTCTCGTTTTAAACCTAAAAACAGTCATATATGCATTTTCATGAGCACTGACATCAAATGGATGAATTAAATGTGCTTTACCTGAATGTTGTAACATCAGTCACAGATAACAAACACTTCTAACACTGATTAGTGACGTTTGGGTAACTAGTAACACACTAACATGACTCAGACACAAACTCACAATTTATGTTGATTACAAACACAACTGACTCATGTCTATGCTGCAAAAAATGGCATCTCAAAGTTTCCACCTTTTGCATTTATGAAACATATTTTGTCTCGTGCTTTAAATTGTTTGTCCTTTTATAGCTTTAGTTCATCCATTTCCTTGTTAAGTTTAATCTTTTGAATTGTTTTCTGTTTTGTTTCCACTTTTATATCTTACATGTGTTTTTGTCTTGTGTCATTTTACTGTCTCCTCTACATTTCATGTAGCTTTAATGTAGTCAACACTTTTAAACTCCTCTGTTTTAATCAAGGGAAACAATTCACTCACTGTTATTGTTGTGTATTAGACTGTGACAATTTGTGAACCAATAAAATCCAACATAATGTTTGAGAAAAGCAGTAGTAGATGTATTCTATGCACCACTACCCAATCATGTATATCATACTTCTCCCGATAGTTTGTGTTAATAATATATTGTGTTTTTAGTCTTTTTTTGTTGTTCCTGTTTGTATTTAGACTCAGTTAAGTACAGTAAATCTTAGTAATTGACCTTGAGTTAAACTACTGTTTTTTAAATACTGTGTGGTCTGTAGAGTCTAATATAGGAGATTACTTGTATTCCCAGCTCCATTTGCAGACACAGAAAATACTTCTGCCTCCCTTGTGAGAAAGCGTGCAAATTTAGCGTAACGTGGAGATGCAGCGGTTTGCTCAAATACAGGAAGTTGCCAAATTTGATTCGTTATGAAACACTGGAAGTTGAAGGAAAAACTTGAACGAATGGATCTTCTTCAGTGGAGTAACCTCTTAACGTCGTACGATGGCTGTCTGTGGTGCAAACTCTTCCTATAAAATTTGTTTTACAGTGTGCCCTTTCTCCTCATAATTTGTTTATTGTCAGTTTTAAGACAGCTAGCTCATATCAGCCCATTTCATGTGAAACGGATGTTGCTGTTGCTGCAACTATATTTGCAGAACTTGCAGTCAGTAGGCATATGGTAGTATGAAATCTCATCAAGATGATTTTCTTATCTGTGCTGGAATGAAAATCTTAGCCACCGCAAGATGATAGTGAGGTGTATATGATTTGTGAGTAATAACAACACTATAAAATTTTATGGCTATTTATATTTGTGATTATATTCTCTTACCTGTCTATCCACACACTCATTCAGCTATTTCTTTCGCTTCTCTGTGAAGTCACTGCTTCATTGGCACATCTGTATTTATCAGTGTGTTATTTTGACACTTTTTAGAGCATTAATTCTTATACTGTAGTTGGTTTACCTCTGTCTGGAAATGTCTTTTTTTTTGTCCTTTGAGAAAAATATTTTTATCATTTTACACGTCATTTTAGTACTTTTATAGACAAAGTCCTCTTTTTTTATAGTCAGGAAATCACATGAGAAGTTATCTCACTGAGTCAGTTGAATGGTGAGTAAACAAAGGTAATCTCTTCATTTGCTTCACATATTTAAACTTTTATTGTGATTTATGTTTAGTAATTAACTATTTGGAGATTTACTGTGATTTTCCACACATGTTCGTGAGGCAGCGGTGAGTATCGCCTCTGTACCAAGATAGAATAAAGAAAAACAAGGCAGCCCATAGAGAATGAATAATTAACAAGGTTTGTGCTGACACCCAGTTAAGCTTTCCACTTAGCTCCAAGGTCAAGACGAGAGGAATGGGCTGGGACGAAGACAGACTCTGTGGCTTCAGAGGATAGAATTAGGAAATAATGGAAATGAAACGAAACCTCAAGCTGAAAAAGTACACTAACCACAGTTTTATAACAGGAGTAAATGAAAATAACATACCAGTTGTCTAATTGTGAAGACACTGACTGCTGGAGGAGCGTGGACCTAATATTCCACTCCAGCCTTGCCTCAGGCTTCTGAACATCCTGTCTGTTTGTGTTAGCCGTGTCCCCCACACACCAGTACGAATGCTTTATCCGCAAGTAACCTTTCAGTATGACTTAGTTTAGCTGCTTGTCTAAACGGTTTATTGCTCAGACCTCTTAATTTTTTATCGAGGCCTAATAAGGATGTGCAAAAGGGAAAGCAGCTAAGTCAGCAGGTTTGGTGTGGGAGCTAATCGTGAGAATAGTCACTTAAAGAACATGTACTACACATGTGCATTTAACACTAAATTAGAGCTGCAACAACTAGTCAATCAATTAAGTAGCAACAATTAACAGTTCTTAATGAATCATAATTAAAATACTTTATTAAACCCAGTTAGGAAATTATTGTACATTTGCAGTTGGTCAATTCAAGTATAATAAAAAAGTAGCAGGAAAGAAATTATTAATACAACCAAAGGGGAAAAAAATAAAACAAAACAAATATGCATATTAAAACTATTAACACAATTAGAATAGCAATTTGTACAATATGTACTAGACATATTATACTAAAGAAATGTACATAAAGCAGTTTGCAAGAATGTTTGCTGCATAATTAAAATTACAGTGATTATATGACGGTATTCTAAACTGATACCTTTGGGTTTTAGACAAGACACTTTCAGTTTTTTTTTTAACTATTACTTTACTGTTAGTATTATATTTTTATATAGCGCAAACACTAATGTAGTCATCAAGAGATTGATTGAAATAATTTATAGATGCTTCACTGGTGAGAACCTTCCATTGGTTAATTATTCAGTACATTTAACCTGCGGCAAGTTATTTAGCCTTAATTGTTGGATGTGTAGCTTGCTATTTCTCATATAGTCTGAAACAATAGGAAAAGGTCATGTGGTCTGAGTTTCGACTGACCCTATTTGAGAGTGATGGACGCATCAGGATAAGAAAGGCAGATGAAATGATTACCCATCATGCATACTGCCAACAGTACAAGCCTGTGGGGGAAGTGTTATGATCTGAGGTTGGTTCAGTTGGTCAGGTCAAGGTTCAGGGACATTATATCATATTGTATGTCTGTGAAATAAAGTCGGTTGAACGTCAGTGGATTTCTTTCTCTTTGCTGATGACACAGACATATTCAAACGTGACAGTACTGGGATTCATTAGCCTCAGATTGGCAAGGAACATGAAACATTGTCAAACATGGATTGGACACCAGAAAGATCTGAACCTCATTAATAATATAACCCACCAGTCTAACTCTCCCAACATCAGTACATGTGTCAAACATTGATGCAACTATGGACAGAAATAAATGTCACAGTTATGTGACATTGCATTAACCAAATGACCAGGCAGACAGTTATGAATTGGGCAAAAATGCGGGGCAGAACTGTAGCTGTGCATGAACATGCTTGCTAGCTCTTACACACATGAGAAACGGTGCAACGTGCCAACATTTACCCAATACAATTTCACACTTCCTTCCTACAATGTAACAAAGCCCGGCCTCATAACAGTTCAGTTAAATTCATGTTTGTATGAGTCACTACAACTGATTCATTTCACTCAAAGGTTTGTTGTAGTGTGAATTTCTATGATGATACAGCTTCTTTAGTGTTGGCTTTACTGTTAAAATGGAAGGAAAACTTTATTTATTTATTTTAAAAATAATTTTCTCTCTAAGTAACCTTCACATTATGTCAGCTGCTGGCTCACAGTAAATGTGTGCAAGATGACATCATTAACCTGGATGTGGGGTGATATTGTGACATAATAGCATGTGTGATGACCTGTTCTTGACTCATCACTGGGAATGCAAATGGACCTTCTCACCTGTTTCTGTCCTCCAATGGATTTATTAGAGCTGTATTTTTACCCCGCCCCCTGAAGGGTAGGCGAGGGTATTGTTGTTGTGTTTTTTTGTTTTGTTTTTGGTCTGTCAGCAGATTTACGCAAAAACCACTTGACCAGTTTCCATAGAATTTTCAGGGTAGGTGGGAGGTGGTCCAGAATAGATCCTGTTTATTTTGGTGAATCCGGGTCAAGGTCCCCAAAAATTTGTTTCCGCCATGATATGAGATGGGGCAAATGAGATAAAACATTTGTGAGGGGTGTGGTTTGTCGCGCCTGGCGCCACTTGTTATGATGAGCAATGAAATATATGTTTTTTTTTATGCTGCAAACCGAAAGGTGATGGTTGGTTGTTAGAGCTAAATACATCTGTAAGCCTCACATTACCGAAATCCCACATCTTCCAAACCCCAGCCAACATTTACTCAGTTTCTCATATTCAGTGTTAAATGTGCATGCTTGCCTGAGGTGCTGTAGGTGTTTCCTTGTGTAGTTTGAGAAGGATAGACTGTTTTTCTGACTCATCCTGTCTCTGTTTTTCCAGGTACAAGCGAGTCTTCTCAGTGGGAACCCATGGCATCACCACTTACAACCCTACCACGTTAGAAGTAACAAATCAGGTCAGTGTGTTGGCAGCTTGCTACGAACAGGTGTTTAATCCTGCGTCATTCAATGCGCTCTTCTGTCAGTGCCTCACAAGGTGCTACTCTAGAAAATGTGGTGCTTTTTATCTCACCGGCTGATGAAGGCACTTTGTCTGACAGCGTCTTCATAGTCGTCTTTGTTAGCAATTTCTTCAAACATCTTCTCTGATGATGAATTTTTAAAATATTAAAAATTTGCCTTTATTTCTAATGGTCCATATTTTGATGGCTGACAACATGTAGATTGTTATAGATATCAATATAGTTGCTAATGAGCACTGATGGGAGGTCATATATGAACTTTCATTTGATTTAGTTCTTCTCTAGTGAAAGTATCACCCGCTTCTACTGGGAGATTGATCACCTTTATTAAGACCACAGGACTCTTAACAGTGGCAGAACCTCACAAATTCAAGTTGTTGTTGGTGCTTCATAGAGCTACATGGCCGGTGGTGATTTAATCAGAGGTGTAAATGCTTAAAAATATGCTAAGCTTTCTACACTAATTAGACTGATCAGAACATACCAGCGGGGTACTAGGGATTACGCCACTAAATGCTGTAATAACAATGTATTTTGTGATGTTTTATGTGACCCTAATAATGGGTTTGTCTCTCTTGTTGCTACTTCCTTTTAAATTCCAGTGGCCTTATGGAGACATCTGTGGTATCGGTCCAGTAGGAAAAGGTCAGGGGACAGAGTTCAACCTTACATTCCGTAAAGGTGGCAGCAAGAAGTCAGAAACGCTCAAGTTCTCCACAGAGCATCGGACAGAGCTGCTCACAGAAGCACTGGTGAGGAGAACAGCTGCAACGCTTCACTGCTTTCGTGCACAAAAAACATTACTAGGCTCTCAGATATGGTGCTTATTGTGGCTTTTTCATGCTTTCTGGTCATGTCATTCCTGCACATTTTGCTGTGTTGCCTAAAAGCATTGCAGCAAAGTCACTGAATATACTATACTGTGCTTGGGAATGCAGCGCTTGCAAATCATAGGCCCTTTGACTCACTATAGTTATTTATCACAGATGGGAATCAGCAGATAGTTTCAGAAGAATTAAACTCACTGATATATTTCGTAAGTCCGAGGACAGATATTACATCATTGAAAATAATTTTTTTTGTAATGAAGACATTCTGTCAATAGTGCTTCATTGGGATGACTTAAATTCAATAACTGTCGTTTCATGTTTTTTCTTGTACACAGAGATTCAGAACAGAGTTTTCAGAAGGAAAGATAACTGGCAGGGTAAGTACTAAGATTACTATTCAAACAAAGATGGTGAAAGTATTAGTTGCCTATTTGCACATTTGTCACTGTTGACAACATTATACTGACTCTTGTTTACATTCACAAACTAATTTGCCTTTTTTTTTTCCCTTTTTTTTTTTTTTTTTTTACTGGGTGATTATTTGGTTTGA
>JAPTYR010000014.1:16086271-16102377 GCA_029814505.1 Siphamia roseigaster
CATAGTTTCTGAGAAAAACGTGTTTGTGATATACAAACAAGAAAACAAGAAAACAAACTCTTAACCAAACCAAGTAAGAAGGATGTCGAATTCGACAACCAAAAAACTCCAAACAAAAACAATTCCCCTTGCCTTCCCTTCAAGGGGTGGGGGAATAAAAAAAAAAAACATATTTCTACAGGTGGACATTATATGCAGTGGAGGCAATAGGTATAAATGCCACTATTTTTAATCTGCTATGGACTACTTTTAAGAAGAGGGAAAACAAGCACACAGCAAATTTTCAAAGAAGTCAAAAACTGGGGGGGTATCAATATTTTATTAAAACATTGTACTATACAACTGGAAAAACAGCCATTTAAATTTCCCTACATGGCGGTTGGAACATTTTGAGTATCTCACTGCTTCAGACACTGAAATGCAACAAGAACAGCAAGGAGCCAGTGTAGGAATTAGGAGACATGTTACCCAGTGTGTGAATGCATAGCAGGCTGAAAAAATGGGGACAGTGTGACAGAGGTTGCAGTAAAATAAGAAACTGATTAAACTGCAGCACACTATGTCTGTCAAAGTAGAAATCCCTGCAGTTCTGCTCAACGTGACATCATTAGAATGTGGAAGTGAAACCGAACAGTGAAGGCTACTGCTTTAGCTCAGCCCATTGGAGTCGAGCAGCGCAGACTCATGGAAGAGGAGGGAAAAAAAGAAAAACAGAACCAGTATACGACTAACTCCATCCTACATGGTTCCTATATGAAGTTTGAATTGCAAAGCAAACAGAAAAGGCTTGTAAGGGTCAGACTACAAAGATGGGACTGAGAGAGCAGGAGAAGGTGGTGAGGAGTGGGAGGAACGGCAGACACAGGAAATGGAGTAAGAAAACACAGGGCATTGCTAAAACAATAATGACTTCCACTAATTGTGTTTCTTGTGGCCGATGTGAGTGTGGTGACATTTCAGTTCTGTGTTTGTCGGTCAAAGGATGAGCTAATTAATATGCTAATTTAGCCCCAATGCCTCCAGTGACAACCACACCCCCTCGTTAGCAGCCACAAGGACAGGGGTCGGATGCACCCAGAGCGAGCGAGCGGGGAAACACAGAGGGAGAGAGGGAGAGGCAGAAGAGTTTTTTTCTGGCATTGCCTTCTCAGCAGCCCCACAGTCACACGACTCTGCCTCTGTAACGGGAACAAGTGATTATTTCTGAAAAATGGGGAACTTTGTCAAAACTTATCCCACCCACACACTATCTCTCACTCCCTCTGCCTTCCTGTCTCTCCATTTCACTCACACACACACACACACACACACGCACACACACACACACAAGGCCTCTCACACCAGAACTTTCATGTCGTTCATGCGTAGACATACACATATATGGCTGGGTGTAAACATACACAGCTGTGCAAATATGCAAACACACACTCGGGTGAATTGACGTGTCAGAGCGGTCCACATGCACTTGCATCTATGCAGACTTTAAAAAACTCTCAGACATGGCATTTAACTGATCGGATCCAGCCAAGGGCGCCTCTGCCTGTCAGGAGTCGCGTGGCATTCTACATATGCCAGTAAATCAAGCATCAGTGATAGCAACAAGAAGGTAAACAGACGCATTGGATTCTGAGAACTGTTATGAACGTACAAAATGAGGTCTATGACATTCATGCACTGCCTCGCCACAGGAGCATCTGTGTACATGATCTGTTCATTAACCCTTTAACAAAGTAAAAAAAAAAAAAAAAAAAAAAAAAGGAAAGTAAAAAAAGCAACAAAATGAACAAAAATAACCAAAGTGATCAATAAAAATGAACAAAAGTTAATAATAAAACATCCAAAGACATGCACTGATAGGTTAATTGGTTAATCTAAATTGTCCGTAGGTGTGAATATGCGAGTGTTGTTTGTCTATATATGTTCAGCCCTGCGATGAATTGGTGAATTGTCCAGGGTGTACCCCGCCTTCACCCTATGTGGCTGGGATAGGCTCCCCGCGACCCCCGTGACCCTAGTGAGGATGAAGCGGGTTCAGATAATGAGAGGAGATGTTTATTGATTGAATTTGTATTTTAATAATACACAAACATGGTGGCCCAAAGGTCATATTCAACAAGAGATCCACAAGAGATCAGTCCGAAGGTATGAACAAAAAAAAAAAAAGAAAATAGAAAAAAATAAAATTAAATCCATGGGTTTACAATAGGTCTGAGGATATGCAGAGGATTTAGCTATTACTCTCCAGGATCACTCATCAGAAGGGACAAATCCTTGTTCTTAAGATAATGTATAAAAGGCCCCCCACAATTTATAAAACAAGTGCTGTTTACCTTTAAGTATGAAAGTAATTTTTTCCAGAGGTAGACGGCGAACCAGTTCTCTGAACCTCTGTGTAACACTTGGTTAACCCATCTTTTTCCACGATAAAGCAATCTCCCTTTTAGCCTGTAAAAGGTAAATATTAAGAAAACTTTGTTCATTCTTGTTCATGTTATGTCCATCTGGGTAAAGACCAAATAAAAAAAAAAGTTTTGGCTCTCAGTCTACATGTTATCCAGTTGTTTTTGGTTTCACAAGAACATGTACATCCTCTGTATAACCTACACTGTGCCTCCTTACTGTGATTACCACCTACAAGATACAGGCTGTGGTGCCCAATACTTGTGGTTTCTAGAGAGCTTTTTGTATAGGGGGGAAAAAAGGAGAGTATTTAATTTTGTTGCCACTCTACTATTATTATGGCACTATAGCTAGAACATTATTAATGTAACTAAAATAATAAATTGACTTTTTGATTATTTTGTGCTGTTAAAAACTTTTTGACTCTCTCTTTGTAATGGTACTTCTGCCCATTTTTCTTCTTCTGGTCCTTTTGTTGCTTCCCTGGTTTAATGACTCAAAATGGCTGCAACTTGGTCAGCAAGTCCAACCATTCAAAAAAGTGTTTTCACACTTGAAACAAAGCCAAGTGTGGTTCAGTTTGACTGGATGTGATTTATTCCTGCTCTTTTGTTCTGTATTAAATGAAAATGTCCAAACATACGGACAACATGAGCTGTCATCTGTCCTTTGACTCATCTGTTTAGTCAAATTATACTGAATTGTTTTTCTTAATTTCAGCATCCATCCATGGCAATAGTGAAGGGAGCTGGCCTGGTTATGAAGGCTATTATTGAGGTGGGTTTTGCTGCAGTTCATAAATCAGTAGCCATATACAGGATTCCCGCAGAATCTTAAGTTCTTGAATGTACAAATCTGTGTTTAACACTTGAAAAAAGTCTTTAAAAGGTATTAAATTTGATGTGTTAGGTCTTAAGTTATGTTGCCATAAACACGTTCACTGTGTTAAATGCAAAGGAGGTAATGTTAGTTTACTCGGTTCCATCTGTTCCAACCCGACAATTGATATTGAAATTTGGAACCAATTATCACTAACTTTGCATCCCCTGGTGAGGAATCATCACAGAAGTGAAAAGTAAGCATGGGGAAGTACTTTTTTTATGGTCAATATCTTTATTTATTTATTTTATATGACACAAAAAAATGTAGAAAAAGAATAAATAAAAAGCAAGAGGCTGGAGAGACATGAATGGAAGGTTATGTCAAATGTAACAATAATAAAGTCGTTTCTGTTCCTTCACATATACAACAGGTCATTATGAGCAGCGTAATATACAAAGACACAAACAAGCATAAATAAGCACATAAACAAACGGTGCTGTCTTAGACAAAGACAGCCATAAGAACAAAAACAACAGGGGATAGCGCCATATACCGTATGTAAACAAATGAATCGTATACACTGCTGGTCAAAAGTTTGGACTCACCTGGTTTTTCCTTTATTTTCATGACTTTTTACATTGTAGATTTTCACTAAAGGCATCAAAACTATGAATTAACACATGGAATTATGTAGTTTAAAAATGTGACAAAACTCAAAGCATGTTTTAGAATTTTGATTCTTCAAAATGGGCACATTTTGCTTTTATTATTGCTTTGCACATTCTTGACGTTCTCTGGATCAGCTTCACGGGGTAGTTATCTGAAACATTTTCCAAAAGTTTTGAAGGCTTTCCCACTAATTCTAAACACTTGTTGGCCATCAACAGTCCTTCTCATGCCATTTAAATGAGAGAGTTAGTCCAAACTTTTGTCTGGGAGTGTATAATATGTAGAAATGAAAGAAGGGGGGAATCCTCCCTAAAGACAGCATCCAATTTTTCATTTCACTACATTAGCATCATTGTCATCAAGTACTGTACATCATAATTCAGGTAATCCACTATGTGTTGATCCATACTGGGAAGTACAAATTTAACAATGCCTGTTTGGAGTAAATCAATACCTTTTCCTAAATTCTAGGAGTCAGAAATTGTTGCCGGTATGGCTGTGAAATGGGCTTTAAATTTTGTTCTAAGTAGTCGTAAACAAGTCTTAAATTTAACTTGTAGGAACCCTGTTATAATAACTCATTGGTACTGATGCCCCCAAACCCACCCATCCTTTTTTAAAACTAACAAACTCACATTCACTTAAACTCAGGAAGGAGATAAGGAAATAGCAACGAAGATGCAGGAGCTGGCACTGAGTGAAGGGGCTCTCCCAAGGCATCTGCACACATCTTTGTTCACCATCAGTGCAGACCAGAGGATGCTTACAAACAGGTAATTAAATATTCCCAACAAAAAAACTACTATATTCATTGATAGTAGAAGATTATGTGCGTGATGAATTGGAATTTTCACCCAGAAAACGCTTGTGTGAAAAACTAGAAGGACCTTTACTATTGGTTACATGTTTATCTAATAAGGACGTCCGCTCACACAATCAAGTAACACAGTGGCTCAACTGTTTTTTCCCCTCAGGCAACTGAGCCGTCATCTCGTTGGTTTGTGGACAGCAGAAAACCCTGTCGCTATGAACCTATTGAAGAGGATACTGGTAAGGCTCCAAAGCAGCCCAGTTCAGAGTTTTAACACAATATATTTGATGTTTGTCCAAACCTCATGGCAGAAGCTATTAGTATAATGATGGTGATGGAAGCACAGAGCTCCAGGATGTAAGCCAATGTGTTTCTCTGGCAGCAGAGATGCAATGTTTAAATTCATCCCTGTTAAATTTTGTTATTGTACATGATGTTGCTGTCATTTTTATTTAAAACATTTTTTTACTTTTCAATTTGTCCAACTGATTTCTCTAACATTATCTACCCAATTCTTTTAAAATGTATTTATTTTTTCCTTATAATGAATTGAAAGCTGCATAGCATCAGTAAGCAGGAGGGGTAAAGTGTTATACGACCAGGTGGGGTATTAGTAAACTCTGCTTGCTTTTAATAATAATCATCGTAATAATAATAGATTTAATTTATAACTCACTTATCATTCATGGAATCTCAAGAGTGTTGCAGCAGAAAAGGACAAATTTCTTTTTTTTAAGTCATAACCTCAACAATTATAAGTTGTTGCTTTTTTTTCACTTGTTCATCTCTTCTTTCACTCCCAGCCAATGGGGTTGCTGGCTTACCTTGACAGTCCTGACTCAGTCCCAGAAAAAGATGTGGACCGAATGCACATCCGTGACAACTTGAAAATCGCCACGGTATCTTACCCACCACATTATATCAATACTTTGTTAAAAAACCCACCGAAAAATCTCTATCTTTTGTCCTGTGTTGTAAATATACATTTTTTGTTTTTTGTTCTTCACAGGATCAGCTGAATCGCAACAAGGTGCCAGAGTGGCAACGAATAGCGGGCAAAGCAGCCAAAGAGGTGGAGAAGTTTGCCAAGGAGAAGGCTGATCTAGTATTGATGCACTGGAGAGATAAGATGGGCATCGCCCAGAAGGAGGTGAGGCTTCTGTCTCCCTCTCCTTTCCTTAGCAGGACTTAGACACTGATTAACTCAATTCATTGGTCCACTGCTGCTCCTGCTGCTGACTTATCTATGCGGGTGGCTCTAGCTGCTGCTTCTCCTCTTGATGCTGAACAGTGCTGCAGAATCCACAAGCAATAATAAGACTTTTTTCAGATGCTGCTGCTGTTTTGCATGGAGAGCTATGTCAGATTGTGATGGTTCTGTTGCTGCCTGGTTTCACGGAAGCAGAATATATCAAGATTAAAATCACTTTTGCTTGTTTCTCTACCTTTTTATTTACTTGCCATTGAATGCCCGAGCCGTCATTGTGTATTTTTTTTTTTCTTCAGCTGTTACATTAGATTTCAGTTTTTGCTATTGTGCTACAGTTGGAAAATGACGAAGTATATTATTTAGTGCAAAAGCTGTTTCATTTGCTCATTGTCAACTGAGGCTGAGTCTGTGTGGGTCATTGTTGCAGAGTGTGTGTGGGTGTGCTCAGGTTGATGGCGTCTGCTGAGCTGAACAAAAAAAAATTATGGCTCTGGCTGTTTTGCAAAATTAAATTCGACCTTCAAACAAATCTCAAAACTTACTTCACCTGAATGTCACCATGCCTCGTCCTCTGTTCTCTGGCTTCACTGTCTGACACTGACAAAAGATAATCAACTATCTATGATTGACCTGCTCTTGCTCAACAGTCCCGAATTACATCCACTATCCTATTTTTTTATCACCTTATTTACTTGTTCACAATTCATTATAAAAAAACACAATTCTCTAACATATAATATTGATACCAACCTCTTTGTATCAGTGACCCTTTTGTTACAATTCATCTGTTTGATCCAAGGAACAATAATCTCTCTGTGTTGTCTCTACCCCACCCTCCCCTTGTCTTGTGTGGTTTCTCTGCTGTGAAACAATGCAGCAGGACAGAAATAACCTGGTAAGTAGGAGTGACCATTGGGATCCTATTTACATATTCTATCTGTCAAACATTTTTGATTCCCCCCCATCATCTTTGTGTGGTAAATTGGGTGCGTTTTGTAAAATAACTAAACCAAGCAATCC
The DNA here is from genome assembly GCA_029814505.1 of Siphamia roseigaster. Lineage (NCBI taxonomy): Eukaryota > Metazoa > Chordata > Actinopteri > Kurtiformes > Apogonidae > Siphamia > Siphamia roseigaster. The sequence continues at coordinate 16,093,204 of JAPTYR010000014.1, forward strand.
TCTAATATAATCTTGAGTGAAATACTTTGAATGAACTGTATGAGATTGGAATGAAGTTCACCAATAGATGCAGTCATAAGAAAAAAAATTCAGTTACATCATATTACATGTGCAGCCTTGAACATGTTTCTTCTTGATAATCGAGAAAATATCTGCACTAGCACATTGTCTGTTCGAGCTCTATAATACCATTATTTAAACATGCTTTCTGTAGCATTTTGTCTTTAATATTTAATGGCCAATTAAATTCTGAGACATGAGGAGAATTGCCATTAACAAAAGGCCATGTACTGGCATCAGGGTTTTTCATAAAACTCAAGATGGTTTCAGAAGGGAAAAATGTTTACTGTAGCATTTTAAGGTTTTATGGGTGAGAGATAAATCCTTGTTGCAACACAATCAAGCGGCCTGTAATTTTACTGTAAGCAGTAAACACAGTGGGAAAATGTCTCACCCAGCTACGATCACAGAATGCACCCAGTTTTGGGATCCCATTTTGGTTTTATGTCTCATAACCTGTATGTTGGTTCAATGACGACATTATTTTGGGTCTTTGACTACCTTCTAATATTTTTCTTTCATATCATTCTCAAAACCATTTTGTGTTCATATCTGATGTGCATAAGCTCTCAGTCATCTTGTTGCCATTCCAGCTTCTCATCTCTTTCTGCTCATATGCTGAAAAAGGATGAATATTGAGCACTAAAAGTAGCACAAGCTGTTCTCTCAATAGGCTGTTTATCTTTTAATTTCAGAATCCTAACCAAAAACCAGTGATCCTCAGAAAGCGAAGGCAGCGAATAAAGATTGAATCCAACTGGGAGCTTTTCTACTACAGGTACCACATGTCAATCAGTTTTTATTTTTCTAATACCAAATCACAACTAAAGTTATCTCATGACACTTGACATTTAGAGCTGGTCAAGACCACACATATCTGCCAAAGACAGAGGCAACCACTTGCTAATTGTGTTAGTTGGCCAACTTCTGGCCAAAGAGGTATTGTAATAGTTCGTCACCTGTCTGTGTATTCAACAATATAAACGCGTTATCTGAAGAATGCATTGAGATATCAAACCTAAATTAATTAGTAGCTATTACATAAGTTACTATATTAATAAGTTTCAACAGAATCTTGCACTGTATTCGGCCGAGGGATATTAAGTGTGCAGCACATTATGATTTTATTTAACAGACTGATCCATTTTTGTGGGAAGCTTTCAGGGTAGCATCTTGGCTAACGTGAATCCTCCATGCTGGCTATCAGCTGCTATAATTTCTGTAATGTTACATTACACTTTTCTGGATTAAAATCATTTTACATGATCTGTATTTCACCTTTCCTGTCTAACTTGCTTTGTTGTCTTTCTCAAGATTCCAGCTCGACCATGCACGGTCCAACCTAATCTGGAACCTAAAGACAAGGGAGGAGCTGAGGGATGCTCTAGAGGGAGAGATGCGAGCTTTTGGCGTGGACCGTGAACTCGGCAACGCCACCGTCATCTCATGGAACCACCAAGAGTTTGAGGTGTGTTACGCTAAAATCACCTGCATACTCTTCCATTCATTTTTTGGTGACGAAAACAAGTTTTGGATGATGACAAATGTGTTTGTATTACATGATACAAATGGAATATGCTTTTTATTTTTAGGTGAAATATGAGTGCCTTTCAGATGAGATCAAGATTGGGGATTATTACCTACGTCTGCTGCTGGAGGAAGATGAAAATGAAGAATCGAGTGCCATCAAGAGATCGTAAGGCTGCAACAAACAACTAAAAATAACTATTAACTGTATTCTGTGTCAGAACTCACATGATGATTTATGCTTCTCCTTTTCCCTGTCTTAGTTATGAGTTCTTTAATGAGCTCTACCACCGCTTTCTGCTTACACCCAAAGTCACGATGAAGTGCCTGTGCCTGCAGGCTCTTGCAATAGTTTACGGAAAGTGCTATGAGGAGATCGGCCCCTTCACAGACACAAAATACATTGTGGGAATGCTAGATCGGGTAGGTACAACCAGACAGTCAATGCAGTTCGTCTGGGTGCAGCTTTATATTCCAATCCTGAAATGTTTACTGTAAATACACTTCTGTGGTTACAGTGTACAGACAAACTGGAAAGAGACCGTCTAATCCTTTTCCTCAACAAGCTAATTCTCAACAAGGTAGGCTAATGCAACACTACTTTTGGGTTTTTTATTTCATATTACTCCAGGGATTTTTTTGGCCCTTTTTTGAAATTTTTTTCTTTCCACAGAAAAATGTGAAGGAAGTAATGGACTCCAATGGAGTGCGCATCATGGTGGACCTGCTCACATTAGCACATCTGCACACCAGCAGAGCGACTGTACCACTACAGGTAAAAATAAACCTGTGGTGTTTGAACAATGCTGAGTGACTTTGTATTTTGCAACATTAACTTTGTTTTCAGTATTAAATATAGATGTCTTGTTTTTTTTTTTCCACAGAGCAATGTACTGGAAGCATCACCAGATATGAAAAGGGAGAGTGAAAAAGAGTGGTACTTTGGTAACGCAGACAAGGAAAGAAGAGGACCATTCAGTTTTGAAGAGGTACGTATGTTATTTCTCTACCTAATCTTGCTGAACTCAACAACAGATTCATAAGATGCTTTGCAGTCTTAATAGAACAGGACAGTACACACCCACTCAATCAATACCTCATCCCAGTACCCTCAGGCCAAAGATACCGGACATTATCCTTCAGGAGAGCTCACTTGGGAACGAGTTTAATCCCAGCAGCCATCGCTACTTTTAACAGATACCCCAATGGCATTCTCCTCCTTCTCATATCTGTCACTATATTTGTCACCATGTTCACCACAAAGTGCATTTGTGATTTATCGGGCTCTTCTGTATGTTGTTCTTTGGTATTTGATGTTTATGTGTGTTTGTGTGACAATTGCATCTACAGTCAAGCGGAAACAATTCTCCCTTCAGGGAAGAATTAATTCTAACTCATTTGTACTGTCTTAAAATATTGCTTTCATTGCTGCAGCTTCCTTTGCATATTTATATTATTGCTCTTTAATTATCCCCATTAATGTTTCTCCTCCAGATGCAGGAGTTTTGGAGCACAGGTGTCTTGACTGCAAAAACACGTTGTTGGGCTCAGGGGATGGATGGATGGCGCCCCCTGCAGGCCATTCCCCAGCTGAAATGGTGCCTCTTGGCTACTGGTCAGGCTGTGATGAACGAGTCTGATCTGGCGACGCTCATCCTCAACATGCTCATCACCATGTGCTCCTACTACCCCAGCAGGTGGGAACTACACACTGCATATTTATTGTTTTGAAGTATGATAAACATGTATTTTCTGTTGAAACGTGAATATTTGCTTTAACATACTTCTTTGTCTACTTTTTTATTACCCAGGGATCAGGATAATGCTATTATCCGTCCTTTACCTAAGATCAAGAGGATGATTAGTGACAATGCTAGCCTTCCTCACATTGTTCAGGTTTTCACAGTTTGACTCTTAATATGCTTTCAGAAATTGATTAAATAACAAACAAACATGATTGTCTCCCGGTCTCACCTATCTTTGTTTTCTGTAGCTCTTGTTGACCTTTGACCCTATCCTGGTGGAAAAAGTGGCCAATGTTCTGTACCTGGTGATGCAGGACAACCCCAATCTACAACGCCTCTATTTGACCGGAGTCTTCTTCTTTATCATGATGTACACTGGCTCCAATGTTCTGCCTGTTGCAAGGTGAAAACATTACAAAAAAATCCCACGTTTTGTAGGAATATTCTCACTTACCTTTTCAAACTCATTCAAAATGTTAACAGTAATCATTCCTCCTTCCATTTGCTCCATTTCTTTTAGATTCCTTAAGTACACCCACCTGAAGCAAGCCTTCAAATCAGAGGAGGTAAGGACAGATGTTCAGCCGATCCTTTAAAACAGATTTTATTTTATCCTTTTTCTGATACTGATTGTTGGTCGGTTCTTCTCCCCAGTCTAAGGGTCAGGACATTGTGCAGCGAAGTGTCCTGGGGCCGGTGCTGCCTGAGGCCATGGTCTGCTACCTGGAGAACTATGAGGCCGAACGCTTCTCTGAAATATTCCTTGGAGAGTTTGATACCCCGGAGGCCATTTGGAGCAGTGAGATGAGGTACCAGTTCGTCTCTACCATAACTAATTAATTATTAGTCCAACTTAAAATGTGTGTTTGTTGGAAACCTGTGGCAAAGGTTGATGTGTAATGTCTAGAAGTCATTCATATATAAATCTAAATTGTCTTTTTCAGGCGAATGATGATTGAGAAAATAGCTGCCCATGTTGCAGACTTCAGCCCCAGACTACAGAGTAACACACGGGCCCTGTACCAGTACTGCCCTATACCTGTGATCAGCTTCCCTCAGCTGGATAATGAGCTCTTCTGCAACATCTACTACCTCAGACATCTGTGTGACACCATCCGCTTCCCTAACTGGCCAATTCGTGATGCTGTATGTTTATTTTTCGTCTTATAGTGCCACTTCTATATCACAAATTGTGCATCTGAATGTGTTAGGGAATGAATAATGAATCAATAAAAGCCGTATAGAAATTCAGTCCATTCATATTATTATGATTATTATTTTAACACTGATGCTATTATGATCAACTGTTCAGGTGAAGCTGCTAAAAGATACACTTGAAGCTTGGAAGAGAGAAGTGGAGAAGAAGCCTCCCTCTATGTCTGTGGATGATGCCTATGAAGTCCTGAATCTCCCAAAAGGACAGGGACAGTAAGTGAACTTTATTACCAATTGGCTCATCATCATCATCATCATCATCATCATCATCATCATATAATTTATTCACATATCTATTAATAGAACCAAGTATAAAAGCATTACATTTTGCTTTTATATTATGTGAAATGGGACACCCTAGAAAACTGAAGAGCTTTTTGAGAGGGGCCCAGGTACAAAAAAAAAAACCCACATGTAACAATAATGCAATACATTTTACAGTAAGGCAAACTCAAAAATACCCATTTTTTTCAGATATCCACACTCACGCAATGCAGGTTTGCATGATAAGCACATTGATCCACAGTCTCTCACACACTCGCATACATAAAATAAAATTATATTAATAATAATGATAATTCCCTTAACCATGAACTAATCTAAGCCCTACTCCTAACAAGGTCCAGTTGTCTGCAGTGAAGCATCAATATTCAACATAGTATCTATAAATAAGCTGGATTTGAATAGGACGCTCATTTTGATCCAGCACATATTTCCTTGGTCAGTGAGTGATAGTTTTCTTAATTCTGTCTCCAGGCACGAGGAGAGTAAAATCAGGAAAGCCTATTTCAGACTGGCCCAAAGGTACCATCCTGACAAGAACCCAGAAGGCAGGGTATGTATCAAGATTATTGTATCCGTGAACTGAATATTATGATTTTGGTCGGACCATCAGCGACAGCTGCGGCCCTTCATATCCTTCATGTGAACACGATAACTTGAAAAATATTTGGTTTCGAAGTTCCATGTTTTCCATATCAATGAATATCATGGAGAGGAAGAACTGATTCAATTTTGAACAATTTGCCATTTCTAGACTGCCCACTCAAATGTTGAAAATCACTAAATGCTCTTTTATTTATATCTCTGGAACTATTTATTTGAATGTTTTCAAATCAAATGCAAACGAAAGGTCAAGACCTCATAGCTGTCTCTTTAAGAATTGGGGACATTCGAGGTTTCTGACAGCATAAGCCGAGTTACTGACTGTAGTGTTCCTCAGTGCCGCTTGCTGTTTTGATTTTAATGTTTTCTTGTAGGAAATGTTTGAGAAAGTCAACAAAGCCTATGAGTTCCTATGTACAAAGTCTGCCCGAATCGTGGATGGACCTGATCCAGAAAACATCATCCTCATCCTTAAAACACAGAGCATCCTCTTTAACCGACATAAACAAGGTGCGATTTATTTATTTATTTTAAATATCTTGTTACAGGATTGAAATTGTATGAAATAGGTTGATTGTTCAGTGTTTGCGGCGTTTAACTGATGCAACTAATCCTCTGACTGCCTATTTGTCCTCAAATAGAACTGGAACCGTACAAATACGCTGGTTATCCCATGCTCATTAAAACCATCACAATGGAGACGGAGGATGATCAGCTTTTCTCTAAGACCTCACCCCTCCTCCCAGCTGCTGCAGAACTCGCCTTCCACACAGTCAATTGCTCAGCTCTGAATGCAGAGGAGCTGCGACGTGAGAGCGGGATCGAGGTATGCACGCAGGCCAGGCCACTCAAATATTAACAGATTTAAATGAGACCTTTGATATGAACCTGTGTTTGATTTAATGAGTAATAAATTGCTACCTGTATTTAATCAGGTGTTGTTGGAAGCTCTTTCCCGATGTGTTGCTGTCCTCACTGCATCCAGTAAAGCTGACGACATGGCTGTTCAGGTACAGAGGTCAACATGTACTATTTCGTCTCTTCTATAAAAATTGTAATTGCAGTCATTTAAAAAGTTTTTAAATGTCCCACAGGTGTGCGGGCACATCTGTAAGTGCTACAGTGTTGCAGCCCAGTTTGAGGAATGCAGGGAGAAGATCATTGAACTTCCCAATATCATCAGAGACATCTGTCACATCTTGTACTATGGAAAGGTGAGGATTTTGGATCAGCTGTTTACTTTAAAAAATAATAATAATATTCTCTGTCCTCTGGAAAACATTAAAGTCAAATCTCCACACACAGTATTAGGAATATTTAGTCCTGGAACATAAAAGGTTCTGTCAGCTCCCTAATGAAGCCAGAAAATGCAGAAATATCCTCAAGTTATAACACCACTAATGGCTCTAAAAAGCTGGCTCTTTTAATATTACATTAATTAATTTGTTTATTTATTTTTAATATTTTTTTCCAGGTGTCATTACAGTCTCAACTATCTTATTTGGGTAAATAATATAAAATAATATAAATGAAAATAAAAGGGAATGAGTTTATTTCATTTCTTTTGGGAATCTGCTTTCATATTATTATCAGTCTTGCTTTGTTGACTTAACTTTTCTTTTTTTTTTTAAGAACTGGTGTTTTTTTCTAACTTGAAAAAGATGAAAAGTGCTGAAATCAAAGCTGTGTGTATTTACATCCTGCTTCAAAGAACAAAAGAAAGAAAAACTAATGTCATCACCTCCATTATTCTATAGTTTTTGGACTGGCTTCAACATCCCCTGGGTGACGATGGTTTTATTTTATTTTAATTTATTTTAACTGTCATGGCATTTCCTGTCCAGACTGGATCAGTGTTTGTTCATGTGACTCTTCTTCACACAGGTTTATTTATTTATTTTTTTTCCTCTTTTGGACTTTTCGGGGGTTATAAAGTGAATAAAACTGACTGAACACCAGGACAGAAACAACAGTAAAAATATGTACATTCCATGTTATAAAGGAAAATACGGATACTTTGGGTTATTGGAAAAAAGAAAAAAAGTCTGTTAAAGCAAAGGGAGCAGAACTGATTCACTGTGATTATTGGTTTGTAAAAAGGGGGGAGGAGTTTATAAGTTAATTATTATTTTCTTCATTTATTTATTTATTTAGGACAGTACTGATGACCCCTGATCTACACAGTCCCTCACTTTTTATTTTTATTATACTTCTATAACTTTTATGATTTTATTTCATTCAGTCAGTATTGTTTCATTCATGATACAAAAAAATACAGTTTTTCCTTTTGTACTTCCTAACAATTCCGAAGTTGTACTTTTTAACTTTTACTTCAGTAAAGGACTTGTGTTTTTGTGTCAGTAGCCGTACTTCTACTTAACCCTTTAACCCCTGACACGTTCTGGAGGGATGGTTTAGTTTAAATATTCAGAAAATTTTAATCACTTATTATTTTGTGGGTTTATTATTCATTTTTGTTGGTTTTTATTGATTAATTGGGCTGTTTTTATCCATTTTATTGTCAAAAAAAAAGAATATATTTTATTGTAATAAGATCCTTGGTCATCTTAACCTTTTAACTTCTGAGTCATTTCAGTAAAAAAAAAAAGAATAAAACTAGCAACAAAATTAAGAAAAACACCCAAAATGATCAATACAAATGAACAAAAATGAATAATTAACCAACAAAATACGAAGAAAAATGAAATTGAAAAAAAAAAAAAACAACAACACAAAAAGCCCCACAAATGCAATAAAAAGTGAAGAAAAATTAATAATAAAAAAGATAAATGTAGAAAAAAGCAGCAAAATGCACAAAAACTAAAGAATATTTACAAAATAATAAATTAATCTACTAGAGTTAAACCATTAGAGTTAATTCACTAGAGTTAATCCACTAGAGTTAAACCATTAGAGTTAATTCACTAGAGTTAACCCACTAGAGTTAATTCACTAGAGTTAATCCACTAGAGTTAATCCATTAGAGTTAATCCACTAGAGTTAATCCACTAGAGTTAATCCACTAGAGTTAATTCACTAGAGTTAATCCACTAGAGTTAATCCACTAGAGTTAACCCACTAGAGTTAATCCACTAGAGTTAATCCACTAGAGTTAATCCACTAGAGTTAATCATGATTAAAACACTTTATGTCACTTGACTGTTTTTAGACAAAACATCAGAACCTTGAAGGACACATTTGGAGACTCTAGGTCAAAGGTCACAGTAAAGGCCAAAGGTCATAGTAAAGGTCAAAGGTCACAGTAAAGGTCAGTGAATACAGTGAAGGTCAATGGCCACAGTGAAGGCCAAAGGTCATAGTAAAGGTCAAAGGTCACAGTAAAGGTCAAAGGTCACAGTAAAGGTCAATGGCAACAGTGAGGGTCAAAGGTCACAGTAAAGGTCAATGGCCACAGTGAAGGCCAAAGGTCATAGTAAAGGTCAAATGTCACAGTAAAGGTCAGTGGCCACAGTGAAGGTCAAAGGTCACAGTAAAGGTCAAAGGTCACATATGAACTCTTCATCTTCCACTGAGCAGAAACAAACTGATCTGTTAATTCTACATCTGGTGTGTTTAGATTTGACCTACTGTCAAGGGGTCAGAGGTCACTGGGTCAAAACAACCATCCATCCATCCATCATCCATCCATCCATCCATCCATCCATCATCCATCCATCCATCCATCATCCATCCATCCATCCATCATCCATCCATCCATCCATCCATCCATCATCCATCCATC
>JAPTYR010000014.1:16227943-16240562 GCA_029814505.1 Siphamia roseigaster
AAAATTGGTTGTAACTTTTTTCTTCACAGCAGTATTTTAAAAAGGATAAATGATACTTGATAAACGATGTGTGCAAATTCACTTTCATGTTGATGTTCACTTTCGCTTGATCAGAACCAGAGAAATATTTATTTGGTTCTAATTTGGTTCTGTAAGGGTTAGTGTGAATTACTGCAGCTCAATCGTTGCATTTTATATACTGGTGCCACAGTTTGGTAGTTTAGTCTACAGCAATGCATCATATTCTATAAAATCATTATATGTTTAACAGCATCATTGCCCTGTGAGAATTGCTTGTCTCACTGTTTTCTGATTTGTTACACTGGATTTTCTACTGAATCCAACACTGATTTCAGTAGTTTATTACTGTATGCTTCAGAAAGAGGAGAAAAAGTCCTAAAATAAAAATCATATTTGATAAATGGAGATATTTACAGGTGGGACATGGGAAAAATTGTCATCTGAATTTAATTAGGATTGTCCGTTAAATTTAGTAAGTTTAAAAGTCAAATATTTTTTTATTTTTATTATTATTGTTTTTATTTATTTTTCATACATGTATGGAATTATTTCAGAGTAAAGGCGTTAAGTTACACTCATCCACTTGTTGTATCTGACTGATCTACATATGCTTAGCTTGGGTAGAAATTCTTGTTTGGGTAGTTTATTGTATTAAAAAAATCAATGCTAAATATTCGTTTCAATTTTCTAAACCTTATACATTGTGATAAGCCCTTTATTATAATATTTGTTCGGTGTGATTGACAGGAGTGTAACTGACAGAGCAGGGACTGAAATTTTGACATGTTTTACAGATTTAAGGTCTCTTTAATCCATTGAGACCCAGTGGTAATTTTGTGGCAGTTCCCATTCCCAAGTGATTTTCTGCTTTGAATTGAACCTCATCTCATCTCATCTCATTATATGAACCCGCTTCATCCTCACTAGGGTCACGGAGGTCGCATGGAGCCTATCCCAGCCACATAGGGCGAAGGCGGGGTGAATTGAACCTTTCTAAAATAATTTATTACTGTTTATTAGAATATTATCCTTTGTATTTTGCAATTTTTTTCAGTGAAAATCATGTAATTTTTTTATATTTAATTCACGGATCATGTTCATTAAAGCATCAGAGTAAAGTTTAAGGTTATTATAGCAGAAACAGAAAAAAACAGCAGAAAACTAACTTTTTCAGTATAATCTATCATTAACTGAGCATAAATTAAGTGTCTCTCCATCCACCATCATTGATCCAACTCCATGAGTTTTACCAGTGAATCAATGTTGTAGAAGATGGCGTCCAAATGGGTCATATCTGATGACCATGAAAAGATGACAAACTGCATTTTACACCAATTATTTACAGGGATTGACAAAATTAAGGTATCACCAGGTATTGTATGTTTTACTTCAGTGGATTATTTTGATCACTGGTGGCTGTTTGGGTCTTTATGGGTTTATTTCTAATAACATACAGATGCGTCAGGCAGTGTAGAAACTGAAGTGGTACATATAAAGTGTTTTGCATAACAGTAACAGTAAGAAGCCATGGCAATAACTGAAGATGATAAACCTTTATTATTTTTCCATGAAGTTTTTAGAATCTCTACCCCTTTGTTATAAAGACATCAGTTTGTGCAGCATCTCATTTGATTTGTCAGCGCCATCTGGTGGAAAAGTCAGTGCATAGCAGCAACAGCATAAGAACATTTACCACACTACTCTTTTTTTTCCCCTCATTTCATTATTTCCTTGTTATGTTTCAAGCATGATTTTCTCATCTTCCCTCCAGTGACCATCTCATTGTGTGTGTCTGTTTATGTGTTTCTTTTGTAACATTTTTACTACTGCTTTTGCTTGTGTTCCTTTGCCGCCTGTGGGGGCGTCAGGAGAAGGAAGCTGAGGTTGGATCATGTGTAGGATGCCCCTGGTGATGCCCAGGTGTTGTTGTTGTTGTTGTTGTTGTTGTTTTCCCTGTTTCTTTTCCATTATCTGAGTAGCAGGAGCCTTGTAGGTTTAGTAAATGACAGTCCTCCAGGAAATCTAAGCCATCACAAACCCGATTACCATATTAGTTTATTGGATCTAGCTGATAAAATTGCCTCACTCTTTCCTTGTAAAACCAACATTTTTTTTTCCTCTTAGCATTTTCACCTCCCTCCTCCAGCACTGCCCTATTACTGCTGACTCACCATCACAACCATTTCTACACCACTCTCCCCGTACATTAAGTCCCTCTGCCTTTTTTCCTCTGAGTCATCGTTCCCTTTTGTCTCCCTACTTGTCAACTTTTTACACACTCCCCTCTTCCTTCTTTTTCTATCTTTTTTCCTCACATATCTTTGTTCACAATCACCTTAAAAGCCCTGAGTGCACCCATCCCATTGCTATCCTTCTAATCTCTGCTCTGTCCCTGTAGACTGATGTAGACCCAGTAGACTGCAGTGTTTGCCCTAATGGCCAGCCCTGAAACACACATCATGAATTATTGTTTCACAGGTAATCTTAAGTGGTAACATTTTTTTTTCTGTGTTTTTTTTTGTGCATTTTGCAGGAGCATGACACCTGCCTACCCCCTAATGGAGACTACAGCGGCAGCAGCGTGGTCCTGGTTAACCCCTTCTGCCAGGAGACGCTCTTTATCAACAGAGACAAAGCTTCTGCCATCTAGAGACAGAAAAAAGGACCGAGCTGTTGGAAATAACTGTATTCCCCTCTCCTACAGTACTCCCCCTGCTGTTGCTGTCTATTTTATATATACATATATATATCTATATATATGTGGCAAATAAGAGACTTTGACTTTATACTGTATATTACAAAAACAAAGAACAGTTAGAAGGAAGAGTGATGTAAACAGACACTATTTACTATGACGACGTACCTGCATATTTTTCTGATGTAAATTTTCTACAAAGGCTTAATTGTGATAAAAAAGGTTTTTATGTCTTTATAAAATACAGAGTATATGTGGTTTTGTTTCATGACAGTGGCTTGGTGGTGAGTGCACTGTGAACGTTGCCACATGAAATCTGCTTTAGAGAAAGAGAGAGAGGAGGAGAAACATGCTATGAAAACATGATAGCTGTTCTTTGTAATTTTAAGATTTCCTTTAAGAATGAACCCCAAATTAACTATAGCCTGTTGAACTTGAATATATGTACTCAGAGGGTGGAAGGGTAGAGGTTTTATCTAAATAAGAGGCTGGTTTGATACAGTCAGATTTGAGTAATGGGGCATCTGTCAAATGACTTACACTGGCTTTCCCCCTCATGTGTCACCAGCTTCTCTTTAAGAGGGACCACATAGATGTCTTAATTCTTTGTGTTGCATTGTTTGCCCCTTTATACATGAGTAAGTATGTATGAATACCTGCCTGCCTGTACTGAATGTTGGCGGATGTGTAATGGACTGCGTGAGTGTGAATAAACTGTTTGATTTGTGCTGCCCCCTTAACCAAATATGACTCTTACTTTAAATCAAACAAGACTTTGTATCCATTAGATTTAGTTTTATCTGTTTGTCTATGTTTGTTTGTTTGTGCGTGGGTGTTAGTGCCTCTGTCGGTCTGCCTGTCTGTCTGTCTTTCGATCTCCTGTCTATATCGTGGACTGGTTACTTATCATAGCCCAGTTTTAAAATGACTTTCTCAGTGCTGTAGAAAACAATTAGACCAATGTTGTTACTGTGTGTCCCTCCATAAGTAATGTGTTTGTTCATCAGTGCAAATGTACAAATGGTAAATTAGTTTCCTGACAACTGAAGATGTGTTCGAGACATTTTAAAGTACTGAGATGAATAAAGTATTCTGAATATTTACTGTGAGCACATACAGAGGTGGGTTACTTGCAAAGGTGTGTTTGAACATCATTCTTTTTAATTACTGAACATGTGGTCCTTCTATCATCTGTTTTGGGTTTTTTTGTTGTTGTTGTTTTTTTTTTTTGCATTGCTGCAGTTTTATCCAATAATCCATGCTGCCTGCCTCTATCAGTGCTCAAGGTTTTCCGCATTGTGAGATGTTGTTTGTAAAATCACTGATTGACACAGTGATGCTGAATGACATGGTTGAACATATTGATATTTCCTGTGTCGGACGCTCACAGCTGAGCTTGTTGTTTTGCACGCTCAAAAGTGGATATTTTAAAATGTTCAGTGGCACGGTGGAGCATTGTTCAACATGTATTTTTTGTACTGTAGTATACACTGTACTTTTTACTGCTGAGCAATAAAACAAACAAAACAATGTGGCTTTTGTCTCTTTATGTTAAAACAACATCTTTTATTAATAGACACACATTTTTGGTCGTTACTGTCAGTTGAACTTCAAAATAATGACACTATATGTGGGATAGAACTTTTTTTGTTGTTTTGTTTACTATAACAAAGCTGTGAAAAGCTGCCTTGTCAACCACAGCACATCTATTGAATAGAGAACTAGAATTTTCTCTTTGTGCACTCGGGCCGCTTTTGGTCCAGTGACCTTCTGCTCTGGGAATACGACATCACTCCAACAATCTGTTTGCAAACCTGTGTTACTACTCATGACAAGCTAAACGTAATGTTATAGTAATTAACCTTTTTTTTTTTAACATTCCAAAATATGACAACTCAAATTATGACCTGAAATTTAAATAGAGCTCTAACTAAAAATTATATTCTTGATTATTTTTGTATCGGTTGTTTGCTATAAAATACTAAAAAAAATGTTGGCCATCATTTCTCAAGTATGATGAGTTTCTTAGTGTGATGGCCAAAGATTTCATTTGTTTCACAACCCAAAGATAATCCACTCATAAGGAGGTATGAATAGATTGATAGTTCACTGTATCCAATTAAGGTAAAAAAAAAAAGAAATTAGCACTGAATTCTGTCTTTTTAGTGGATGTTTAAGAGGACAATACAATTACTTTCATAATGTAAGTTGGAACCTTGGTATTTATAACACCTTAGTATTATCCTACAATTTTTTTTTTTATGTTTGAGTCCCAGAAACTTTGTCAAATTATTGACTACATAATCTGAAAAGTACGGAGAGACTGTATGGAGTATGGAGAAATTAATTTCACATTACAATATTATTCATATGACTAGTACTAGTAAAGACACACTGTAAGTAGAAATATAGGTAACTATGATAATATATAATTTATAGGTTAATTATGACTACAGTAGTCTTTATTTTGGATTTTATAGACCATGTTGTAATTTTCTAATGCAGTATCAAATCATTTGACTTGTTACCCTGTTACCTGTAACTTAATATTTCATAAATATGACACAAATTATTAAATATCTAATAACCGTTAATTTAGTATCTCGCAATGACAAATTTGTAAAATAAAATAAAATAAAATAAAATAAAATAAAATAAAATAAAATAAAATAAAATAAAATAAAATAGGCCAGTGGTGTTTGTAGTACTTCCGGTTTAGAGTTGAAGTCTTTCCGGGTCACGGTGCAGATTTGTCAAATAGTCTGTGCATGGCATGGTTGACAGGATAGCCAACGTTTCAGGCAGGGAACCAGGGTGGATGTTTTTATCAGTCAGTAACAGACATTAAGCTGTTAGAGTAAGGTTTGGTTCCGTCTCTTCTGGCCGTTCAAACAGTTGTCCTTACTTTCTGGGAGGGTAACTTCACATTTGTCATTGCTCGGTTAGCCAAACTAGTTAACGTTGCTCTTTGAAAATGGCGGATGTACCAACAGAGAAGAGCTTAGACGATTTCTTTGCCAAGCGGGATAAAAAGAAGAAGAAAGAGAAAGGAAAGGGCAAGGAGACTACCGCGGGGCCCACGTCGACCGTGGTGAAAAAGACAAAAAAGGAGAAGGACAAATCGGCGAAAAACGAGAATCAAGACGCTCAGATTGAGAAGGTAACTGATGCTAATTTTTTTAACTTTTTGTTTTTTTGCCTGGGTGTGTTTTCTGGACGACGCTGTCGTGTCATATTTTTGTACACGCTCAAATCAGTTTCTTCTTAAATGTAGGCTGCTTGCTGACAACTCTAACATTTCACTGAGCCATCACATTTTGACACGATGGCAAAACGCCGGTTGCTAGCATATGGGTTCTTCTGGGGAGGCACTCTACTAGGAAACGATTGCACTATGAGTTACGAGCTTTTCTGAATCACATGATAATTTTGGTGTTTTGTTCATCACACGTGTCCTTATAGTATATGTGTATATTTGAAGCTTTTACTTTAGTTAACATTGACAAGGCATTGTTAGTGTATGGCTAAGTTGTCACTACGAATCGTGGCCTTTTAACCAGGCCGAGCCGCCATTAGTCGCAGGTTTTTGTGGATTTTACTGCCTTGTAGTTGACATAGCCATGTCTGAAAAATGTTGTCCTACCATTACTATGTTTACCATTCTGTAGTGTTAGGCTAGGGGCTTACTGAAACGTCTGCTGTTGTGTAACCAGTTTCTGAGAGGAACTGATGTTCCTGAGCAGCTGTGTGATTCACAGTGTGTTCTTGATGAGGTGTACACTGAAAGACGTAGAAGTTGAAATGCTACTTTTTTCATCATGTACAGGAGGATGAAGAATGGAAAGAATTTGAGCAGAAGGAAGTGGACTACAGTGGACTTCGGCTCCAAGCATTACAGATAAGGTAGGTTTGAAATGTCTGAGACCGTCATCACCAAAAAAAAGACCAACAAAACTGTATTGTCCTGGTTGACTGGCAGTGGATTATCAGCAAACAAGATGGTATTAACTAGTGGCAGAGATCACTGTTTATTTACTGTGTTTTATTAAAGATTTACTGAATTTGTACCAATGCAAAAATATTGAGATGAAAGGCTGAGACATTTTAAAATAATACCAATTTGTTTTGTTTTGTTTTTTTCTGGTACAAATGAGGAAGCTCTAAACATTGACATTGCCTGTCCAACCAACTTATTTTAAAGACTTATAGTGGCACAGAATTCTACAATTGTTCCATCCCTGTCACTGCATTTTGTCAACATGATTAGTTGTAACAAGCATCTTAAGAGGGGGTCGTCAAGGGGCAGGATCCACATGCTTCAGCCTTAACCCCATGACCCAATTACGCCTTTGTAGCACATCAAAAATGCTTTGGATGTAGCATGAGGCCTCCATGTACAAGAACTGATTAAATTAACTTCTATTGTTGGATTAAATATGAAAAGACTATATTTTAAATATGTTTCTTACAGATTTTAGGGAATAATACAAATACTAATGTGTATTTTTGAACTGACAAATAAATTTCAGAATTTTCAAACAAATGAGCAAAAAGCCTGATTTTAACTGGGTACAACCCTGAACTCCAGTGTAAAAATAGTAAACACTGTCTATAAATGTCAATATTGTAACATTAGTATTAAAAAATGAAAAGGCAAGCCAGCCAAACATATAGCCTATAGGTATAGCATATCAGGACTGTGAAAACAAGTCTATAACAGGCTAAAAAAAAGTGGTTATTTGTTGTTTTCTCTGAGGCAGTTGTTATAGTTATGCATGTCTTCACCTGTGCTGATTACTTTTGTTTATATGCAGTGATGAGAAAGAGGAAGAGGAGTATGAGAAGGAGGAGGTTGGTGAGGATGGAGAGATCATTTTGGTCAGTGGCGACAAAGTGTCAGGGCCCTGGAACAAGTCTGGGGCAGCTCCTGCTCCTCCAGCTCCTGTGGGTGAGTAAATGTCCAACCTTTTTCTACAAACTTGTTTATTGAATATGCAATACAAATATTTAATAATGACCTTCTCATTGTGTTATTTTTGATTACAGAGGATGTAGAGGTGCCTGAAGCAAAGCCTCCCGGTGTATATCGCCCTCCTGGTGCTCGATTGTCCACCACCAAACGAGGTCACAACCCGGGCCCTCCTGAGATCTTCAGCGACGCACAGTTCCCCTCTCTCCTCGCCACTGCCAAGCATGTGGAAACACGCAAGTAAGTCTGGTTCCACAGGCAACAGTCCAGATACACTGTGTGTGTGTAGCCAGGAAACTCTCAATCAAAACAAAAGCAGATGATGTCAGATGCTGTGCCTTGCAGATCCACTACCTCTGTGCACAATAAAAGCACTAAACATACACACGGCATGGTTGAATTGAGTCACTCAGTGTGTTTCACTGGGAGGTATCTCAATAATAGAACTTACTGCTTTATTCAAATCACATTTAGAAGTGTGCATTCACATTGTCATTTCATTCTATTGAAAAAGTTGAGAGTAACACTATTAAACTGAGTTTAATATGGGGTAGATGATATCAACAGGTGACCAAACATTACAGTGAATAAATGACAGACTTTACCAGATTTAATGTGGTTGGAAATGTTTGATAAACCATAAATGCATGTCAAGGCACTACACAACGTGTAAGATACCAGATTTACATTCACAAAAATAGATCCGTACCATCCATCATTACAAACCATTATTTGATGAAAATTGGTTTTGATAAATTAATTGAATAATTGATCCACTTTGGGGTTTTTTCCCCCACTATATCCCTGTTCATCACAAATTACTTTTCTGTTTTAGGGACAGAGAAATGGAGAAAACCTTTGAGGTTGTGAAACACAGGAACCGTGGCAGAGAGGAGTCCGGTGGTGGCTCAATACAGCATTTGCAGCTGGACAACCAGTACGCCATCCTGGGGGATAAGTAGAGCCCTCCCCTCCGTCCCCTGGCCCCTCCAGCACGGTTTTGCCCAGCCCCTTGAAGGAAGCTGAACTCCAGCTATGTGGACTGCAGTCCTAACAAAGCTCATGCCGCCACCATCATCATACTTGTTTCTTACACACACCACCTGACTTGCATCTACAGAAATATACCCAGCAATACCTGACAGTACATACACTCCCTTTGAATAGATTCATAACAGAAATTACATGCATTTGGTTGGCAAATGGTGGGACTGCACCTGAAGGGGCTCTTGAAACAGTGAATAATTGCAAAGGAATTGGCGAAATACACCCAAACACACACACAGCAACACTGCAGCAGCAACAAATGACAACATGGTTGTCCTTTGTGGATTGTACTCAGAGCGGCAGTTGTGTGATGCAACATTTCTCTGGACTTCAACTTGCTTCGTCAAAGCCACAGAGGATTGAAAATGACTTTAGGCGAAACGATTTTACAAACTTCTGTGAAAATATCTATTTTTTTGCAAAATCGTTATAACCCAATCGCATATGGTATTTGGGGGTGTTTTTGAGTTGCGGTTGGGGCTTTGGGAGAGGGGATACTACCTCAGCAGCATAGCTGGTGGTGACCATGTGGACTGAGCTTTCTTTTTTTTTTTTTCCTCCTGTTTTTTTCTTCTTTTTTCTTTGCTGTGGTGGTGAACGGGGCAAACACCAACCCTTGCATACAAGCTGTTCATCAGGTTCTGTAATGCAGAAACTTGCAGAATTGTTTTTCTTCGTTAATGATAACACTCTGCAAAGATCTACGGACATTAAGCGATGGGTTGTGGTCCTCATTTAGAATTCCTATATAAAGTGGCCTTACTGATAGAGAGACTTTGTCATCTGAAGACATCTTTGCTCCTTGTCCGTCGGGCTGTTGCCTGCCTCTGGATCTCACCACTTTGTGGAAAAAAAAAAAAAACTATAAAAGAAAAATCCTTCTGTTCAAGAATGTAGTGCTGTTGTAGTTTGCCTGATAATTACAACTACTAACTGTCTTTCATATCCACTCTTTAATTTTTCTGCCCTTTTTCAGTTTCTGGTCTGTTTAGATATCAGAATAAGCCTAATTAATTAAAGCTCATTTCTAATCTCAAATTGTTCCTTCGAAGACTGAAACACATCCCTTACTGTGGTTTGACACCAGCTGGATGGCTATAGCGTCAAGAAAATGCAGCCATGGAATAGGTCAGGTGAAATGTCCTTTAAAAGGTTATTTCCCCATACTGAGTTCACAACTGATGTAGTTTGTTGTGAAGTGGTACATCTCAATCTGAATTTTAAATACTTTTTTTTTTTTTTTTTTTAAATCAAGTTTGTTTGTTTTTTTTTTGTTTTTTTCTTAAGTCCTATCTCAGTCCCCCATTGCAGTTGTGTAGAACAGGTAGCTTGTTCAGAACTTCCAGAAACCAGTGATACCCAAAACATAACAGCGACTGCTCCTCCTGTAAATGCATACTCTCACCAAACACTAGACCCTTGGAAATAAAGTGGTATACCCAGTTTAAAATCAAATGGGTTTGCACAAGCATTGTTGTGCTTAGGAAGGTGAAGAAAACTGGATTTATGTTCTGTGTTTTGTCCTTTCCGTAAAATAAATCGGGGACTGTTGATGCCTCGAGGAGACTTTGGGTGGAAGTAGATGATATTTGTCATGAAAAGAGATGAGCCTAACACAAAAAATAAAGTGGTCCTTGTGAATTATATCTTGTCTCAATCTTTGAATTGAATACATTGTAGTGTTATGTGGCTTAAAATTAATGCATTACAAATGGTGTGATAAATGTCACCAGAGGCAATAACTCCAGTCGAATGATCTGCAGCTTTTGGTGTCATTAGTATCCAAAATGAGAAGCTAACTGTGCAGCCCCTCTTAACATATTGTCTTTTTTTAATTAATAAATATACAGCCAAATGGAAAATAACATTATTATGCTTGTTATTGGAATTTTTTTCTTAAATTATGTATTATAATTATATAAAGGAGAAAATGAACATTGCTGCATGTAAGGATAGAACATTACTATTAATAGTAGTAAAATAAATCAATAAGAAATAAAATTATTGAACAGCTATTCTAAATAAAAGTGCAGATTTTAATATATTTACAATAATCTACAAGTGGTGACTTGCTACTTAATGCTAATGCTATGCTGTTGAAGCTAATTAGCTAACTATTGTATAAAAAGAAATGTATATGTTGGCTTGTTTATATTTTGCTATGGCACATTAAATACATATTTTATTGTGACCTGTTTCATAGGGAGGCTAGAGTTTCGGTTTAGCTAATGTTATTCTAGCTTTTTTAGTCTACAGTTCTTCAACAGACTATTTTCAGAATTGTAGATTTGGGACAATGAGTCAGTTCACTTGTTTTTTGTTTGCTTTGTTGTATAATTACTTTGTAAGTCATGTTTCTCAGGTCGTACTATAGTATGATAGAAATGAATTGTGGAGAATAAATGTATGCAGATATCACAGTTTGCCCAAAACTATCTATATTTTAAATTGGTGATTATGTGCTGAGGCTAATATTTGGTTTTCTTTATGGAAAGTGCACGCAGTTGTCATTTCTTCAAAATATAGTCAGTGCATATTGTCAGTGCTAAATTGAGTGAGGAACCACAATCAGCCAAAAACAGAAAAACATTTCACACAAAATGAGTTCAGTAAAATATTTCATCAAAAATAATTTAATCATTGTTTCAGCCATCTTCTCAAATGATTAGAATTTTTTGATGAGTTACTCAAATGACAAAATTTCACAAATAAAGCGTATTTCTCATTTAATTGTAACAGCCGCTGTTGAAACAAAAGCAATGTTTCTGTATTTTATGTAGATTAGAGCTAAATAAACTTATCCAGATATTTAGAAATAATTTAAGGGTTGGTTTTGATATCTTGAACAAAGTGTTACCTCTTCACTTGGTTTTGGAAAAGACCCAAAAAATTTAAAAGGGATGAAACAGCAATGACAGATACGAATGCATAATGTTTAACAAAGCAGAGAAGATTTATTGCTTCCTCAATCCTCAGTTGAAATTTGAATTCAACTTTGTCTTTTGTCTTCACTGAAAATGAACAAAACATATCATCAGAACAAGATTGACTTTTTGTAGTTTGGATGAAACTGGTATAATTATATCCAAAGGTTTGACACTTGAATTTCACTATCAAGTTTTCCAGAATTCTTACCTGAGTCGTCTCTTTTTCTGAATTTTGTGATTCCTACTCCGTGTTTGTTCCGCTATCAGTTTGCTGAAGAGGGATACAATGCAGGAACATGTGTCAATTGAAAGCATGTTGATAAATTCGTGTGAAATCCATCACAAAACCTAAACTATAACTTGTGTACATGGAAACACAGAGTTCAAGTGTTTTCCAGTTATTACCAGTTATTGCCCCCTGAAAGGGAGGGAAGGGGATTGTTTTCGGTTAGATTTTTGTGTTTGTTTGTTCCTCCTTCTCTTTGTCAGGAACTTGATGCAAAAACGACTGGACTAATTTCCATGAAATTTTCAGTAATGGGGTATGAAGTGGTCCAGAACAGAACCCATTAAAATTTGGTGAATGTAGGTCAAAGGTCAATGACCAAAAATGTCTTTTCACAATGATATGAGATAAAGAAAATCAGGATTTTTTTTTTTTTTTCATTTCTGTATACTCAGTCTTACATATAGCTTCTTTTTGCTCTCACTGTTGATGTGCATTGACATCAGAACCTTGAAAGACAAATTTGAAGACTAGGTCAAAGGTCAAAATCAAATGTTAGATAGAACTTCTGAACTATTCATCTTTGAGTCTTCCAATGAGAACCAAAATGCTGGTCTTTCAATTCTGTATCTTGTATGTAGATTTGGACCTATTGTTCAGCCAATCGGTCAGGGTCACTCAATCGATACCTAAAAATCTAAAATGGTCTCTAATAGAAAAGTGAGTGGGGATAG
>JAPTYR010000014.1:16256650-16270126 GCA_029814505.1 Siphamia roseigaster
CAATGATGCACAGGACCCCCACCACTAAAATGTTAAGGATTCCCCGAACCCCCCCCAATGCACAGTGTGGCTTTGTGCATGTCTTGTGCTTGGTCATGATTCACATTGGCTGGAATTGTGTATAGAATATCCTTGATTATACCCTACTCTGGACCTCGGACTGGTCCAAAGATTCATCTTTCAACAGGACAATGACCCTGAACACACAGCCAAGATAACAAAGCAGTGGCTGTAGGACATGTCTGTGAATGTCCATGAACCCCATTGAACATCTCTGCAGAGACCTGAACATGGCTGCACTGATAAATCCCATCCAGCCTGATGGAGCTGGAGACATTCTGCAGAAGAATGGGTGAAACTGTCCAAAAGTAGTTATGCAATGCTTATAGCATTGTACTCAGACTTCAGGCTGCAATTCCCGCCAACAGAGTACTGAACAGACCCTGTGTGAATACTTCTGTACATGTTACACACATATATAAAAAATATGAGGTGTTGTGGGTACTTTAACATTTTTTACCTAAAAAAAAAAAAAAGTCTATTTTGAACTCGGGCAGTAACACAAGAAAATGTAAATAAGTGCTTTGAATATTTTCCGGATGCCCTGTAATATATATTGTTTGTATATTTCTGTATGAAGGGGAGATGGTGCCACAGGATCCAGATGCCACTTTAATGATGCAGCTCAAAGAGCTGAAAGCCCAGTACCGGCAGAAATACGAGGCGCTGCGTCATATCAAAGCAGAGGTCAACTACTGCCAGCACCTGGTGGATCAGTGCAGGTTACGTTTACTCTCTGGTTAGTTTTCTGAAATCTTTCATATCTGATGTTTCCATGATCTAGTGTCCACCTTCAACATGAAATTACAGCTGCAGGCATTAAAAGCGATCATGTTTGATCAGAGAAATCATCTCCTTCTTTGTTGTAGAATTTGAGAACTGGTATACAAAGTTGTTCTCGTTACCTGAGGAGGAGGAGGAATTAACAATGGATAAGAACGTTTCACAGGTGAGTCTGCCTCACACCATCTGCATAGTATCTATTACAACTGGATAAACAATGGCTCTTAGAGTTGCTTCGGCTAAAATTGGGCTTATTGCACTACAATGGAAACTAACAAAAATTATCTTGATAAGATTTTCCACATCTATTGTCTAAAAATAAGTTTTTATCTCATTGAAAAGTTACTCTTTAGGGGATTATGCCTTATTTTAATTGTGATGAGATATTTAGACTAGAAATAATAATTTTTCTTCCCCTTCAGGAGGTTCTTCACAGTCCCAGTGCAGAGTCGTTTCACAGTGCCCGCTATAGGGTGCTCAAACGGGTAGGTGTTTAATTTACAGCAAATGTACTTAGATATGAAAAAGAAATGAGTGTCAATTGTACAAGGAACCACCTCACTACAGATCCTGCTCCCGTCTTCCTGTTGATCTTTCCTCACTTATGAACAAGACAGACATATTTAAACTCAACCTATACAGTGTATAGTATATTGAATGGTGTTTTCACAGCGGAGTGCCCGAGCGTCGTCCATGACACCAGTGCAGATGAACTCCTTTTCTGGGTCGAAGCAGAGACTTCCTTCATTTACAGCTGTCATACCAGCCACCTAAGTAAGTTCAAAACCAAAACACTGCAGGAGCTACAGTCAGGTCTGGAAGTATTTGGACAGTGACAAATGAAAATGTGCTCTTCCTGGTTATACCTAGTTTTCAACTTTTTGTATTTACATTCATGAAGGCATCTCAATTGTAGACTTTGATACCGTATCTACTTTAAGTGCTTTGCTCACCAATTCCATGACTATCCACTCTAGTTGTCCTCCAGGCCTTTTGGTGTGGGTGGCATACTCATCAGTAGATACTTTCACTTATTGTTTTTTCCTAATAAATAATGGCTAGCAGAGACACCTATTTGGATCTCACTGTGATTTCCAGTGAATTACCAAATGTACATTGAACATTTCAAATCCAGATTTGATTAATTTTGTCACAGAATAACCAGAGAACATCTACACATAAAGTTGTCCATTTATTCTTCAACCGCTGATGGTTAAGGGACTATTTAATGGTTAGGATTCCTAAAAAAACCTCCCAAACACTTATATCTGGATTGTTTCATTTTATATCCATTGTTGAGTGAAGGGGGGGAACAAGTCACCGTCTAAATGTATATGGACCTGACTGTATGTGGTTGCATGTATTTCACTTTTCACATGGTGGTTTATGACTCTGCGTTATAGTCAGTTTGTATAAAAGACACAACACAGTGAATCAGCTTCTTAAATGAAAAGTAAAATTTATTATTCCTGAACCACAAAATAGACTTCTTTGGTTGTACAAATTCACTAGTTACAGTCTTGTATGAGCTCTAACCCTTGACCCTAGGACTTCTGACCCATTCCCTCCAACCTATTTGCAAATAGCCCCCAAAGAGTACTCAAGACAAAAGAATAACACAAAAATTTAAAACACTGCATTAATAATGTAGTGAAACCCATCTGAAAAAAATTTACCTACTGGAAGTTAAAAAAAAGCCATTGCAAATGTTATCAAACTGAATTTCAGTCAGTGAGAGCAACATGGAAAGCTGTAATTAGAGGACCCTACATTAAATTAACACAAATGCTACTTCGCTTTGATTCTGCAAAAATAAGTTGTCAGTTACATAAACTGACAGTGACGATAATGTCTGAATGAGATCAATGTCTTGAGAGGGATTTTTCAAATTGGTTCTGCCTCTCTGCTCTCCCATTGACAAACCAATAAAACACAGAGCGTCCCAGCACCAAGTCAGCAGTCCAGACACTTCTTAGTCTAGGTCAAGACTGGCTCAGTTTCACACCCAAAGTTTGTGTTCCTTTCAGTATTTGTACATTATTCACACAATAAAATGATTTCAGTGGCATCAGATTTAAATTAACCATAGACAGAAAAA
Source organism: Siphamia roseigaster (assembly GCA_029814505.1). NCBI lineage: Eukaryota > Metazoa > Chordata > Actinopteri > Kurtiformes > Apogonidae > Siphamia > Siphamia roseigaster. Next base: position 16,259,592 of record JAPTYR010000014.1, read on the forward strand.
TATAATACCTGCTACCTTCACGTCACTCTGGAATCTCTCCAGAGAATGCAAGGATACAAATTAAGAATTCACATTGTTGAAAAGAAAACAAACCTAAACAGGACAGGGCGAAGTACCATTAATGAATGAAACTCATATTCTGAAATGTGTGGAAGCATTTTTATGTGCTCTACAAGGGGAATGTAATGCAGTCGAATCTGGACAAAATGCTCACATTTCTAATCAGTATATATGATGTGCAACAGCTTAGTTTTGTTAAAAACTAATTTGTAGATATGCTTAGCTCAAAATCTCTGGATGACTATATATAGTGATACTTTATTTTTTATACATGATATTAAAATTTTAATAACTTACAAAGTATTAGTTTGCCCCTCTTATGTCTAAGAACCAGATGGATTAAAATGCAAGAGAATAGAAGATCTTCAATTTGATTTTTAATTACTAAAAACAATAAGTTACTTAAGAAACAGCTCATCAATGGCAGTGCAAACATATGTACTGTCGTTTTTCTAAGCTATCCATAGTTGTGACTGTGAAGGTAGCAGGGTGTTCCCAACAATATATACACTCCTTTTCATCTCCAAAAACAGACAAAATGACATTTTACAATCTATCCAATGAAAGTCTAAAAATAGAATTCAGAGTTAGTATAGCTATGACCCATTTCTTTTCTCTTCCAGTATGTTTTTTTTTTTTTTTTTAAACAGCAAAATTATTGGGAGGTGCAAAACTGTAGATTTAAAAAAAAAAACTAAAGCCATGTTTCTTTTCCTGTTAAAATAACTCCGCTTCTAATAGGCAAACCGAGTATAAAACAAAAAGAATGGTCTGTAATTAACAATCGTAGCTAACCACACTAGGTCCTTCCTGCCTTTGAGGGACTGTTGTACAATATCTATTTGCCAACTCATCCACAGACTGTAAAGGCAAGACTGGCACACAAGATATAAGTGAATGTGTGATGACTGAGTGTCATAGTCTCTGCAGTGGTTATATACGGTCGAGTACACTTTGCTCTATTGACGTTATATGTAGTGTTTTGTGATGTTGCACCTCATGTGGATGGACCAGTGTTCCACAGTGTGTGTGTTTGGGGTTCTTGTCTTGGTGCTGTGATATGTTACGTGGGCACGGCGGTTTCCAGGCTGCGGCGACCCTGCCTCAGTTTGCGTTTGTTGCTGTACAGGGCCATCTCCTCCAGGGCTGAGGTGGTGGGCAGCTGGGTGGGAACCTCTGCCTCGAGGCTAGCAGCAGGCCCTGAATGACAAAACAAAGGTTTAGTCCTTGACGGTTTTTGCATTTTTATCTGAAAAAAATCAGGCCTTGATTCATCCTCCGGAAGTGGAGAAAAAATGTGCAGGAAAATGACAAGACTGTGAATGTATCCCATAACCCTGTGAATGTTGCAGACAAGCAGAAACAAAACTGTATCGAAGTTAAACAGTAAAGTTGATGCCAATCGAGGAATCTGCTTTATCTCAAAAGGAAACCACAGTTTACTAATCTTTCTCCATCTTAATAGCACTGGCTGCTAAATATGCTAACATCAGTAATTTAAATCATAAAGGCCTAATATTCTTCTGACTGGTCAAAAATCATAACTACTAGAGGAAAAAAGATATTCTAATTAAAATAAAGAGAACAAAACATCCATCACAACCACCAGTCTGATTTATTTGTTCAATTTTTTTAACCAGAAGTGACTTAATAGTCTTAAAAATTGCCTGGATCGAAACTTAAATAAAGTTCTGCATCACACTAACAGAACAATAAGTATTAATGAAAGTAATGTGGAGTTCTCTATGAACTATAAATATTGAGTTAAAAGTTTCTGTTGGTTGCATTTCATTTAATATATGCCAAGATTTAATGAAATCTGACATGAGCAATATATTGAATGCTTAGTTTTAAATTATGGAAACTAAGCATTTATACTTTTCATACATTTACAAGAAAAAGTGGAGTATAAATGTGTTATAGTTGTGAAAAGTCAACAATAAAAAAAAAATAGTTATTCACTTTGGGAAGTGTGATCCAATATCCTTCATAAATTAATTCACAATGATCTTAAAGTCTGAAATTTAACCTGTTGAAACATTCTGACTGATCAGTTTACTGTAATCCAGCACCTACCTCTCAGAATAAAGCATTACATAACATGGCAAAAGGCTGACCAGAAAAACTATTTACCCAAACTACTTTTTCAGCTACCCTTATCTAACTGTCTCTAATCTTTTCATCAGCATTTCAAAGTAATTTCATGCTGTCTGGATTAGTTAGTGCAATGATTAGTTTAGACACAGCAGATTCCCTCTTGGCTAAATCAGTAGCTGCTTTTCATCCGATGGACACCAGCAGTGGAAGCAGACACCCCCCTGCAGCTACACTACAGCTGGCCACACATAAGCAGGTTAGAGTGTAAATTCTCAGACCAACACACACTCGTCCATAAAACTACACACTGACCCACAAACACATGCACACAGGCTCCTACCAACAGCAGCTGCTTATCCCAGGTAGTCACCTGAATCAGAAGGACAGAGGCATTTGAGCTAATATCTATCATCATTACATGTTCCTCATGTATCCGTTCATACCCTGTGGTCTTGTACAACTGCATTCAGAAATGCTTCAGGACTCACCTGGGTTGCTGGAGCCGTCGTCGATGAACTGCATATCATCAGCAGTATCAGGGGACTGGAAGGGAAAAAGGGAGAGTGAGTGTATGTAAGTGGAGTGTGTAGTAACCTGTATCCCCAGGGAGGCCTTCACCATCAGAGCATTGGAGTTGGCAGCAGAAGAGATCGAGGTGCTGTGCAGCCACTCACGGCCCGTTTAGCAGCTGGTGCTAAAGCTCCCAATCGAACAGAGCCACAAAAGCCAGAGTACTGCTACTCGACTACTTCCCCAGGAGAGATTGGCATGTTAAAGGAAAGGGGGGTTAAGTTAGACCATCAGTTCCGGGGATTGTTGTATATTTGGTGTGAGCACATCCACAGAGAGACTGTGACAGGAGATCACCAACGCACAACAGAAAAAAACCAAGCAGCACAGTGCTAACCATTCAATCTTTGTTTCTATTACCTCCATGCAAACACTGGTAAAGTTATTTGGAAACAGGTCTGTTGTGAGTGGCAGGACATCATTTACTCCAGTACAAATGTCAACACAGAAAGTTTCCAAAGTGTTCCAGGCCTATTTCAATACAGTGTCAGGGATAGGGAACACAAATAAGTTTCAGGCAAAACTGTATGTTACATTTCAGTAACTGCTGAAAAATTTTCTGGTTTACACCAGGACCTTCTGCCACAATCAGCAAATATCTTTTCAGAGGTAGAATATGGATATCAATTTATATTCAATTAGCAGTTCCTTTGGCAAATATTCTCATGATTTTAAATCAATCTCACCAACTTAGCTCAAAAGAATGTTCTGTTTTTCATAGTATAGAATTGTACCACAGTCACTGAGAACTAATTAAATCCCAGAATGTGAGTATTGTATTAAGGAGAATAAAGAAATCTGAATCCAACCTCTAGACCTTTTTATCAGTTCAAACATACAGTGTCGGTTCTGTGAAACACAAGGTGATGTCACTGTAGGGCTGGGTGATAGTGAAAGTACATCCTTCTGCAGCACTCTCCTGTCAGTTTAAATCAAAAGAATGTAAGTGTAGATGAGCTGATGAATCTTATGCCATCTCTCTCACATTTAACCCAAACATCTTTAACTCCTGAAAGTGTCATGGGTATCATTCTACAACTGAAAACACAAAGGTCTCATATCCTGTCAGAACATATAAACAACAATATGCCAAAGTTGATAATGGATATTTTTTTTTGCCTAATGATGCCAAAAACTATCCAGCAGTGCATGATTCACAATTTCTAGAGGTTTTGTGACAATATTAGCTGTACAGCCTCAATCTGTAGTAAGGACAGGGAAAAATCATGTGGTCTCCATTTTGTACTGAGCTAATAAATCTTGTTTTGACACATGAAGTAGTTGGCTGAACAATGTGCATCTATGTGGCTATTATCGCCCAGCCCTATGTGAGGGTGGAATAATTTAGAAACCATATACGACCCCACAGTCAGACATACAGTATGACAGATACTTGACCCAAAAATACAAGACCACTGCCAGACAAGCGCCGTTCACTCCAGCACCACTCAAGGATTCCCCTGCTTCCCTTCCCATCTCTAACTCCAGACAATCAATCACTCTGGACAGAGCTAACTATGACCTACTGAGAGTGCTCTTGGAGGCTGGAGCTCCTAAAGCCAAAACACAATGTGGAAAATACTCATCTACCCAACATGCAACCCAAGCCGGGAAGGAGACAGCTGATGGTGATGGTGGATGTGAATGGAAGAGTGGATAAAATGCATGAATTGTGGCCATTTCCACCCCGGAACCAAGTCTGGTTAGTGGAAGGAAAAAAGGAAGGAAAAAAAAGACTGTGCTGATGAGTTGTCTGTTGTAACTGATTAATTAGCTGAGAGTTAGATGGGTATGAATTTTTACTGTCAAAGCTGTTTTTTTTTTTGTTTTTTTTTAAATTATTCATTCCACTGGATAGTCAGAACATGAAAAAAGGAGATTTTTTTTCCTTTTGTGTCAGTTGCTCATCAAGTAATAGTTAGTTCACCACTGTAGTGCAGGGCAGGAAGTCCTGATCGATTACAGAGCCAAAACCTAGAACGCAGTCTCAGTGATGCCTCTTGTTTAGTGGAGAAACTGGAGGGGAGAGGCAGCAAGGAAAGCCAAGGAAAGGGAGGGAGGAGGCCGAGGCCCTGGGAGCTCAGCATGCAGCCAATACCTGAATGTCGTATACGGGTTTGGAAGAAGGAATGGCAGCAAACTGTCGGTAGTCAAACTTCTTTGACGACAGGGACTAGAAGGATAGCAAACAGGAATGAGCGGAGATTGGGGAGAGGGGAAAGGAAAATAGGAAGAAAGGGTAGGTCAAGAAAAGAAGAGGAGAGCATAATACGAGGGAAAAGGAGGAGGAAATGGAGAAGGGAGAGGAAGGAGGCAGAGGGGCTGATGGGTGATTCAAAAAGCCAGCTGTGGCTTATGAGGAGTGCAGTGTGTTTTCTCAGTTCCCATTAGCTAGAGTGATAATGAGCAAGATGATGGATTAATGTCAGTGTGTTTTCAAGCAAAACTATGTTACCTTTCCAGAATTTAAAGAGACTACCTTCCTTTCACAAATTAAGATTTTCAAAATAACCTGTGAGGCCCATGTTGAAGCTTTGTTAAAATATTTTAAGTCCATTGAAATGGAGAACAATGAGTCTGCTGAAAAAGAGTCATTTGTAAAAACTGTAACAAAAGCAAATCACTGACTTACCAGCCTGCCCGGTGATGTCAATCCTCGAGGACTGAGCTCTGTTAGAAAAACACAAAATGAACAAATGTTTCATTCCAAGTCTAAAATATAATAACATGACTTCAAGGCCTAAAAATAAATACAATTTTGGCAAGCCTTAAAAATTAACTGAATATTTTGCTTTCCTTAAAAATCATATAATGAAATGGTATAAATTCAGTGTGTTACAGTAAAGCATTTTCTTACCTTCCATTGGGGTGGGAGAGGGTGTAGGGGCAGGTGAAGGTGACTCCGTCAGTTGGTCTAGTGTGCCACGCTTCTTTCCATCCCGAGATTTGGCGATGACCATCTGAGCTTTCAGTGCATCCTGCTCCAGAGACTTCATTCTAAAAAGAGGAATCGCACACTATCAGATACATGACGATAGACGACTGATGAATGAAATGCTAAAGATATTAAAGGACAAAGACTGAAAGAGGCACACGCCACTATGAGTGGGTGTTGTGCCAGTCACTACTAATGCTGGGGGATCCTTGTCCTGGTTTGCTGCAACAAACAACCAGTTCAGTTTCAGTGCACAATATGAAAATAGACGCATTCCAGGAAAAGGACTACCTACTGCTAGTAGGTTTACCCTTGACTCACAAACAGCTTGCAAACTTACTGCGGGCTGTGTGTTAGTACAAGTAATCAATGATGTATGAAAATACAGAGTACAGCAAGGCATAAATGAAAAGAACAGTGCTACAGAAGGGGAGGATACAAAACACAGGATCAAGGGGAGGAACCAGAGGAAGCTACAAATTATAGCAAAGACGTGCAGAAGCAAGACAGCACTAGAAAGGCAGTGGAAGCACTGTCACAGTGTTTCTGAGAGTGCTTGCTCGGTCCTTTCAGAACTCTGCCTATAGCAAAATCCCCAAATGCCAAAGCACCCGAGCACACCCCCACGATGCAATGCATCTGGCCCTTGTGGCTAGGGCCAAGAGGCAGACCTGAGCTGGGAGGCTGCGGAGGAGGAGGTGGTAGGGGGCTGTGGGGCTGGGGCCGCACCCTGAGATGCCCTCACTCGGGCCTGGTAGAGCCTCTTAGCCAGGTCCTGTTCATACTGCCTAACATCCTCCTCCAGACCATAGGGCCTGTGCCCCCACGAGGCCACGGAGAGGGAGGAGGGAAGAGGACGGAAAAGGATGAGGGAATGGGATGAGAAGTCCACCACGACGAAGAAAAAGGAGTAGGGAAGACAGGAAGAGAGAAGAAAACCAAAGAACGGAAAGTAAAACACAAACACAATTAGGAAAGCCAAGAGGAATACATTATTTGGGCACGAAAACAAGATTAAGAGTGGAGACAGACTAAAGACAGACACACACAGGATGGTCTTTTTACTACACAGTCAACTTTGATTTGGGATGCTTGAACCATGCTATTGACATTGTTTAGGGGAAAATCCAGGTTCGACCTATGAGGCATTGACCTTACAGTATCAAGCCATGTCTACATTAATAAACAGTTTATAAAGGAAGAGTAACAACCACACTTAGTTTAAAATCAGCATTATAATTACAAATGTATGGTATGTATGTCAGGATTATGGATACAATAAATGCATCAGTTTATTTTTTCAAATCAGCACTGTACTTATTTCTCCTTTTGTCCATTTACTCATCTGTTGCAACATGATTAAACTTCAGGTTAATAAAGGTTAAAGTAAATATTGCATAAAAACCCATCTGTCACTCAAAGAAAACAAACCTCCATGCACTGCCTTGTTCCAAAACCTGAGTTGTACAAAAGTACTCTTGAGGAACATTAAATTTAATATGTACATTGCACATAATTCTCTTTTTTTGAGTGAAGGGGGATTTAAATTTTTGGTACAGATAAAAAAAAAAACAACAATAATTGCATATTCAATTCCATAAACATTTTCAGGACTATTGTATTAAATGATCTCTTCCATGAAACCGTAAAAGGTGTGTCGTCTGCTTGTTCTGTATCTTGGGTGCTGGTGTTGTATTTACCGTGCTGCTCTCCACATGGCTCTCTTCTCAGCCTCCAGAGCTCGTTTCTCAGCAGGGGACAGGTCTTTGTCAAGCGCCAATGCCAGCTCAGGGCTTTGCATTCGCAGTCTCTCCTGGTGCCTGCGCTCCGCTTTGGCTGTGCGGATGGGAGCGGTGGGTTCTCCGGGGTACACTGGGATCAGGCTGAGAAGATGGGACAGGAGTGATGAATGCTGTGTCATAAGCAACGTACGCATTCAAGGTTGTTGCACTGCACACTCCTATCATTACCCAGTCATGGAGTTGGGCCTCTGCTCCAGCCTAAAACTGTCCTCTAATGAATTCCTCTGAGAGTCTCCTTTCCCATCAACTGAGGAAGGTCTGTGCACACAAAAGCTGTCAGGATACTGGAACAAAAATAAAGTTGCATATGAAGCAGTAGTATGATGCAAGTCTGTACCCTGAGCTGCCACAGTAGCTTGGTGGTGTGACATTGTAGCTTGCTGGTGTGGAGCAGTGCTGAGACGGGGTAGACACTGGCTCCACCTTGTACTCTACTCCATCCAGCAGCACCTTGCCCGTGGCCTTCATCTGTGCCACCTGCTTAGCCAGGTCCTCTTCCTCATCCTCCTCATCTTCATCCAACAGGTACTCCCGTGCTCGCTGCTCAAACTTCCTCTCTGGACACCACAGAAACAGTGTTGATTTAAAGGGCAGGTGAACAAAGTTAGACATGTTTATTAGTAAACTTTAACAATGGAAACACACCTTCTTCCTCCCTCATCTTCTTCAGATCATCCTCTCCAACAAGAGAGACTCGAGGTTTGGGCTTTTCTGGTGTCTGCTGCTTCACGTCAATCTCAAAATATTTCTGTCTGTCCCTGAAGGAGCGTTGTTCTGGGCTGTCCTTACCACCAGGAGAAGGACTCTGTGTGGTTAAAAAAAACCCAAACAAACAATTGGAACAATACACAATATAAAGTGAAAAATATTTAAGTGCTAAGATCTGGGAACCTGTTATAACACAAGAAAGGGGTACGAAAAAGGTGTTTTTATAATTTATAAACAGATTCCTGTAGAGCCAATTAAAAGTCAGACAAAAAGACTGACCAAGAAGGAAAAATTAGTCATCAAATCAGACCCCAGCCCCGCAAAGCTAATTCATAGTTGATTCTTATAAAGACCAATTTCAAACATAAGCAGGAAGGCTGTTTCTTAGACTCTGAAACACCACCACCAGTCAAGCTAAGCCACACCATGGCCCTGATGACGGACAGGGTTGCTCTAGCTGTGGGTACCTGCAGGGCCACTGATGGCCTGGAGACACGAGGTACCGCTGCCAGGCTCATATACTCCCGACGGTCAGAGGAGAGGGAGGGCCGGGGTGACACCTTGTCCGTCAGACCCATGCCAGCTCCCTCCTGACCTTCTACGTTATCATCAAACACCTCGATGTTCAACTCAGGCTGAAAAAGCCACGAAGACTGTCAGCACAGTGTCAGACTAACATGACCAGAGCCAGTGAGTCTCAGTAACAGGTCTAGACTGTAGAGCTTTGTTCACACCTGGCCTTAACATGCATCTTGGGTGATCTGCTCAAAGACTGACAGCTCAAGGTAATTACGTCACACTGGTAGTAGAATACACCTCCGGTAACTACTGGTTAATAGACCTTCCTTCTCTGCTTTATGTGCAAAATAGCTCATTTAAAAAGGCTGGAACATTGTTAAGCAGATAATGTGGATGCAGCACAAACTGTAAGACTGGATTTGTAATGTTTAGTGAATGTTTGAACAAAATTTTGATAAAACTGTAGTTCCTTAGTTGGAGAAGAAATAAAAGCAGGGGGTCATTCGGATCTGCACCTTACCCAAAATGGACAGGATGTGTTGAATCTCTGCGCTTTGTGGAAATTCTTCAATACAAGTGAATAGGTGGGTGTGAGAATGTACTGTTGGATGTTAGCTGAGGAGGTGGTTCTTGTTTACACTCGAGAGATCAACCGGTAGTGGACTTTGTTACTACAGTGATAGTTTCAGATAGACAGTTGACATGACTGTACACTGAAAAACAAGTCAATGCTACAGGAAATGTACTGTTAACTTTACTGAAAACTGATCGGTATTGATCTGTGCAGATTAACAAAGAAATAAACATCCAATCAGTAAATACACTAATCACTGAGCATCAAACTCAAAATGGTTAATAATGAATGAATCAGGAATTGAACATAAAATTAACTGTAAGGTGGATTTTGGTTGGGTTTTTTTTCCTCAGCTATTTTCCCACAGTCAGAAATCCTACTTGAGAGCCATCAGCAACAATCTGACTTGAGTTCACCTGATAATAATGTAAAATATAGAAATTAAACAGATTACTTGGTATTATCTCTGGTGCACATTGCCATAAGAACGTGGGTATCACCAGCGAAGACCACAATTAAATGTAATGGCATTGCATTGTGGGTGCGTTCTTACATGGCCACTTGGCATAGGATCAACAAATATTAATACCAGGTCTGAAAAGGGCCCTCAAGCTTTTCGAGTTTTATGACAAAAACAAAAAAAGGGGAAAAAAAAGTGATGTTACAGTTGCTAAATACTCAATATAAGTTACAATCAGACTGTGGTTTGCAGTCTTTGGGAAACACTCACCTCTGGAGAAGGTTGAGGATGATAATTGTTCCTTGCAACATACAGGTCCTGTGGTGCAAAGCAGGAAGAAACACAGCGTTAGGAACGAGAAGCAATTCAGACTTGGAACACCAACTGAGGTAGAGAGCAGGCAGACTGAGAAGCACAAAACATGGATCAGGGATTGATTATTTGTACACGAGCCACACATGATGGATGGATGGACCATGAATCAACACTGGTATGACAGCTGATGGCACTGAAGAACAAAACCAACGATGAACGCATTCCACACGCCACAGCACATCACAGGCCCCCCAACACGGCGCAGGTTCTGTTTAGGATAGCCTGCTCCAGTCAGGAAGGGGCGGGGGCGAGACCAACCAATCAGCACAGCATGCTTTTTGTTGTTGTGACCCGGGCAGTCCGGGCAGCACGGCCTACCTGAGGAGGCTCCAGCACTGCCAGTGAGCGAGGCACGGCGGCAAACGCCTTGTATGCCTGCTTGACATTCATGGGGAACTCGTCAGGTGAGGTAGGGGAGGGGGCGCGAGGCTGTAG
>JAPTYR010000014.1:16333753-16357591 GCA_029814505.1 Siphamia roseigaster
ATGTATCCTTGTGGTGCTGTGGCTTAGTTGGTCAAAGCGCTTGTCTAGTAAACAGGAGATCCCGGGTTCAAATCCCACATGCGAACAGTTGGCGGAGGTCTGTGCTCTCCAAGTGCTTTTCTAGTTAATATTGTAACTTGGCAATGTCCCTTTCCAAGCTGTAGGCTCCACTAGGACATTAACAGAAAAGCCAGTATGTTAACACATTATGTCTTTGGAGGAGTCAACTAGTTGTTTGTTATCTTCTCTCTTCCATTACCCAACAGCATGTAAGCCTTCATTCAGCACATGCCGATACTCTCACCTTTCTTCACGAAAACATGAAGCGCAAGGTATTAATGTTTGGATCAGTTGACCCAGTTCAGGTTGGTGTAGCAGGACAGGTCAAATAATTGGACAAAAGTGGATTGCACTTGCACATCACTAGAATAAGACCAAGACTGAAGGAAGAAGACAGCAGAGTAGGATTACTGACTGTGATCTAGAAAAACTATAAGTAATGTTCTGTGACCCACGCAAACACCACCAATACAGAATAATAACATACATCATACAACTAGTCAGCTTGACTTGGACTTTATTTACAAATAAATGGATCTGAAAAAATCTGAAGTCAGTAATGCCCTAGACTACACGTGTGAATTCTACAAATTTATTCATGCAGAATGAACATCTGTCACAAGATGACCTCAAAGTGCACTGTTAATAGTATTGGAAACAACCATCTATACAGCAATTACAAGGAACTGATAAATTTGTTTGTTTACTGAGGCTCTTTCCAGAAACCTATTACTTAATCTACAAGACATTTCCTTCTCACTGGAGACCTTCAGTTTCTTGCTGAGCAATAAAACAATCTTAAAATGTGATTCCTATAAGACATGATGATAATGGTAAACTTACAGAATTTTTACTCAAATTGTACAAACATAGAACACAGAAAAAAAATAAAAATGTAACAGCTTTGCAGCACCACATAAGCACATAGTTTCAGTTTGGCAAATACCTAGCTCCCAACTGTTAGCATTATACTGAGCTAAATATCATTATTCATAATCAATTATTTTTATGGTCCCATCACCCAGCTCAAGCTTCAGTGGTGCCATGTTGTCACTTCCAATACCAAACCTATTTTTTCAGTGGTAGTTATTGATTACAACCAACAGGCAAATTTATGCCACTCTGACGCAAATACTGACATTTAAATAAACAAGAATTTTCCTCTGCATTTCAGCCACATGTAAAGGTGACACTACACTAGATTTCTATAAAATACCCTCAAAATTGTGATTTCAAGAACTGGACAAAATAGCTATTTAGCCATACAACTACATTAGTGTGGACAGGGTATAAAGTAGTATATAATTGATGTATGTAGCTAACTTGTCCTATCATAATGCTCCAGGCGCAGCATAGAGCAACCACAGACTCTTCCCTATCGCAAACAGCTGCCACCACCAACACAGCCATCAATTATTCACTGGAGCCTTGCCTCCTTGTTTACCTTTGAGGCTACTGACCAAACCATAGTACATGGAATACTGGTGGGACAAAAAATGAGATGACTGTCCTTATGCATTCCACATGTCATTGCTGTATTTTTGACTGTAGGTCTGAATTCACTCTTACAGAGCAGTTAGCATATTTGTTTATTTCCAAAAAAGCATGTTTTTGCAAAATGCAGGGAGGAGGAGGAGAAGAAGGGGAATCATGTATCTGTGTGTGTGTTAAGTCCCTAGAGGATGAGACATTTGTTGTGTGACCACTTCTTCTTTCCCACCTGACACTACATGTCAGTCAAGACTCAGTTGAGCATGGATGGATGGATGGCCTTAAGTAAGGCTGGAGTCCCAAAAGACCGGTGATCATTGAAGCTAAGCTCAGCTCTCAGATCATTTCCTCTAGTGGAGGTGCCAGGGCCCCCTTCTGCTGTTAATCCATTGCTGGAATACAACCCACCCTCCACTAGCCTGTGCTCACTCTCCCTGCCTCACACATTCGCCTCCCTTTACCCCTCTGTTCAGATCAGGGGGGAGGGGGACAGGCAGGATGTCAGACCAGCTGGTCATCAGCTCAGACAAAGAAACCTGCTGAATGTGCTCTTGCATCAAAAAGAAACTCAGATCTCTCTGACTGCTATTTCTTCACCACCAATTCTGGGTCTCTTCAAGTTTTTGTAAGAGGGAGGCCCGATTACAGCATTTCTAATCCAACCACTACTTCCTCTTCTCTTATATGTTTAATCCGGAGAAAACCTTATAGCTCAGCCTGAAACACAATAAAGCAACATTCATACAACTAATCAGATTTTAGAATTGTTTACACAACAATGGTATCATTGACTTTAACAAAGCAGGAAAAAGAAAAGAAGAAGACTGAGAAAGAGCTGAGAGAGCATGCAGCTTTACCACAGAGGCACCAGTGGCAGGTGTAATTTATCTTTTTCTTAGCCTAGTTCAGCCAGTCGCTGGGGAGAAACAAACCAGGACTCACATTAACTGAAAACTAAGGGATGGAAGGAACGGACCACAGAATTCAACAACACACTTCATAAACACAATGTGAAGTGTACACGTCTTAGGTAACTGAATCAAACTTTTTGCACTTGGTACTAAACTTTTATTTCAAGCTGCATTTCTCTCATGCCTCCAATAGGAACAGATAAAGTACAGTCCACTCTCAGTCACAGTGAACCATTTATAAATCCTCCTCCACTACACTATTGAAATTTTCAAATAACTGCAATGTAGAACAATTCACATTCACCAAGAGCTGAGTGAAGGACTCTAATTTGGGCCTCACTTGACCCAAGAATGAATGTACACAAGGGGGGGAAAAAAAGAAAAGGACTCAGATTTTTATCAATGTATTTATGTGCTTGAAAAGAGACCCAAATGACTGAAAAGCACATCCCAGAGGAGGCATTCACTGATATGCAGAAGCTTGTATGAAGGGGGTCAAAACGATGGTGCTGGGGGCATTTTTACGGCTGGGTGAAACCCTAATCTACTCTTTAGCTACTGATCTGTTAGCAAGCACACACACAGCACTAGTGACAGCTGAAAATTTAAAAGACCGGACTGTTGTTCCTCTATTACTGCATGTATACTGGATGTACTTTCTCTTTATTCAGCCAAAACATTTGTCTTAAATATTCTCCAAATCTAATTACTGAATTCAAACTGTGTTTAATTCTAGCTCAACACAGGAATTCAGTGCTGCAACATATCATGTATACCTGGAAAGTCCTATTAGGTAATAATACTGGAAGTGACATGGATAAAACTTGTTTAGCAAAGTTGGATTGGGTCACACCCATTAGGGATGTGTTCCCTATTTCAACAATAGAAATGCCAAGACAAGAACAAGTAGATATGCTAGAATGTATACATGCATTAGGGCCCTAGCACTGGCTGCTGCCTACTGCACCTGCAGCTCACCTGGCTGCTCCAAAATAAGTCCTCTTGAACATTTCAGCAGGTGTAACTGACTTAAAAATGATCATCTGAGCACTGATATTGTTGCAGTCCTAATGCAAATCTGGTTAGGGGCAGTGTACTCAGGAAACACACAGACCCATGACATTGGATATGAGGGGGGGGCACGATCAGACTGGTGAATGGACTCCTTTGTAACCTGTCATGAGACTTGAGAATGGCTAAAAAGATAATTCCCTCTTCCTCAACATGATCTTTGAGGCAAGTCCTTTGCGGTTTGACAAAGGAGTAGGAAAAAATGTCACTTTGTTACAAGCATTCCTGCTAAAAACTTGTGCATTTTAGGTGTCCAGAAACAATTATTATGCATCAACTCCTAACCAGAACGATACATGCAAGTTCAAATCAGTAGCAGATAAACCAGAGCAAATATAAAAGCTTTAATTAAAAAATAGACAAGTCTGCCAATTATAAGTGAAAGTGACAAATGTTTCCGTCACAACAGCTTCAATTCAACTACTTTGCACTTACACTTCATAAACTTCTAAAAATAAAACACCCTCTGAAGCAAAAGAAGAATCTATTAAGAGTGTCTGAGATTATGTATTGTGCAATAAGTAAACAGAGCGACTTCACAGTATTAAGAGATAAAGATGTATAGGCATGAGGGGAATTCCTAACCAGCTGCTACTTAACAGATTTTCCAAACGTGTTCCATACCAACAGGTCATACTATACCACTGAACCAATTGGTGGAAGCACCATTTAAGCCAACAGAAACTCCAAAGTCACAGACTGTGTTCATGTGACAAACGGAAACATTATGACAGAGAACATGCCTTAAGATTGTGGTGGGGGTGAGTCCAACAGAACTTAGGCAACCATCAGGAAATCTCCATCTGTTCACTGTTAAACCCCTACCTCTACCAATACAATCTGGACTAGTACATCCCCTGCACTATAAACCCAAGACCACCACATGTCAAAAATGCTTTAAACCATGTTCTTTACCTGAGCGAAACTAACAGTCTGACTGAAAGCAATCACTTAGTGATTTGGAGTCCAAGCTGTCAGAGAAGTGGTATATTGTTGCAACAAGCTTATTTTTCTCCATCTGTAGATCTGATATAGCATTCAGAATAGGTAAACCACAATCTCCATTAAGATCATCATGAAAGGTAGTGAAGCAGCTGAGTGATGAGTTAAAAACAAGCCAGGATGTTACAGTGGCATCTAAAAATAAACCAAGACTGACACAGGCTCACACACTCATGCTGACTTGTACACAATGTGACATGGAAGAGGGATAGATATGCAAAAATCCAGTCAAACCCTTACACATAGATTAGATTAGATTAGATAAACTTTATTGATCCCTTACGGGGAAATTCTTGGTTACTACAGCAGAGGAGCTGCAGTAACAGGCTGCCCCCGACAGGTGCCAAACAAGATTCCAGGAATACAGAAGAGAATGCAAGCACATACAATAAACATACTTAGACAGCATAATGTAAACACATGTATGGTCTTATTATGGTAATGAATTCCTCATACAGTCAATGCCCTTGTTCCCGACCTCGGATGGGACTGACCTCTCACACTACCGCCTCAGTGAAGCCCCGCTGATTCAGAGGACCAGAGAGGGCCCATATGCTTTGTGTCTGCACGCTACGCATTCAGCAAGACCACATGAGACATTCTGTCATCATGCATTTATGTCTCCTGGTTGAAGTCAGCACCACACAGAAAGACTCTGTCAGTTAGCTGTCTACCCTAGAGTATTCTGTCTTCGAGGGCAGGTACAGTGGATGTCTGACAGGTATGAACTATTCCACCGGTGACTTTCATCAGGCAAAGCACACCAGAAAGTCTGCAACTAAACAACTATAAAGATAATGCACCCATTTTCAACAGGTGTGCATTCATGTTGTTTTACTTTTTTGTGTACCAAATTCTATTCCTAATTTCCAAAATACTGAAGCATAAATGGTGAAATGCCTGATGTAAAAGTCATTAATCCAGTGTTTCTTCCACATAAATGTAGCAACATTTTGTCCCATGCCAACCGTTGATGACCCAGCCTGTTCTTGACAGTTTTTCATTGCTGGATATCTCACTTGTTTCCTTCATCACCAACCCAAAGCTGTCAAATGCAGACAAGTATGAATGTCTTCTACTGACCAGTGTATTCATACCCCACCACAATTAAAGCCATTGCTTTACCCTGACAAAGAACAAAAGAGCTGAGCTGAATTATACTCTGAGAAAGTCAAGCATGCAAGTCTTTTGTTCCACAGTTCCACAGAGTCAGAGAGAAAACGGACCAATGACAACCCCGCTCTTCTTAAAATAAACTCCTTGGCTGTGCAAGAGAACCTTTGTCATATTTCAAATTGTAGGAGTGTGGGTGTGGACAGCATTGGAAGTCATTCCACACATGCCTTCCCACTCTCCATCCAATCCAAATGGCCACTGATGCCATTACTACAGGCAACATAGTGTCTATGCCAGCTGTTTTGGTTTGGGAAGTCCCTTGTGAACACAGAGAAGGAGAACTCCCAACATTCCTCCTATAAAAATATATTCAAAACAGAGGGCATGCACTTCATCCAAATCCAGCTCCCATTTTCTTCAAACCCAGCCAACAAAAAGACTAATAACTGCAAGTAAACTACTTCAATTTGGAGAGAGTGCATGGTTAGGCACTGCTATTTTTTTGCTGGGTAAACAAAAAACAAAACCTGCTAAATCAGGACAATTACCATTGCTAGGCTAAGCCACTAAGGATAAAGCCCTGCAAGGTAGAATGACCAAACCCACTCCACAGGTGGAAAGGAGGATGTACCTGAGCTGAAAAGGAACCAGGTGATATCATGCAAGATATTTTACTGCTGAAGGCAAGACGTGACCTTTGAAAGGTACATAGGTAAAAAAACAAATAAGGTATATGTGCTAGGGTTATGTGACTTTGACAATTTGTAGACAGATGTACCCACTTCACATGTGGAGAACAAACACCGCAGAATGATGGGACTTGCATGGTCCATTATCCCTTACATACCTTGGGAAGCTCTTTGAGTTGGTTGGCATCAAGAAGCAGCTCTTCTAGGCTGCGACTGTAACGGAATATCTCCTCAGGGACCGTCTGTAAGTTGCAATGCCGTTTGTCCACCGACTCGACGTGGCGGTTGCAGCGCCACAGGGGGATACACTTCAGCATGTCCGGCCGCCTTGGGGGTTATGGTTGCCGGTGCTACTGAAATCTCCGCATCGGAGGTGAAGCAAGGGGGAAGGTCGCTAGGAGAGAGGACAATGTCAGAGTGGGGCTCACTCAATGTCAAAAAATCGCCGTGTTCCCAAGACAGTCCTGAACAGGAGGCCAAAATCCACTTAAGCACAAAATAATCCCTTCGATCAGTTAGCGATATCTCCAGTTTCAGTTCAACAGAAGGGCTGTCCGATTCGTCGTAGCGTCATCCACCCCGGAATTATAATGAACATAAACATTGAGAACTCCCGCTTGGCGAAGGTGTTTATTTCACTTCTTGTACTTACTTCTTCAGACAGACGAAGTAATATTAGCCTTTTTTTGCTACCACTACCATCCTATAATCACACTGACGCTGTGTCGTGGCTAGGCGAAAAACATGCACCCAGAGAACCAGCAATGCACAAACGTATTAAGTACCCCAAGTCATGAATAAAGCCTGCTAAAATAAATTGTGTCCTTGTGCTTCAGATAAAAATATTCCTCAATAAAAGTTATCATATTCTACGAAATATTCAATAGCGATTAACTCGTGTATGGCTGCGCAAGGATGTGCTCGTCCCCACCGGCTGTGTTGTTAGCAAGCTAGTTACCGTTAGCTAACATCGGCTAGTCCTATGGGCTAGTCGCTGACTGAATGTCTTTGTGCCTAGCTGTCGTTAGCTAACACTAGTATCGTTAAAGCTATGAAAATGACCTTTCTACGCGTCTATTTTGTGTGATAATAACATCCCAAACATGAGCCGAAGAAGCTGCCCAGTCAGTGTTCTTCAATTGAGACGCAGTTAAAATGCCAGCAGCGAAAGCAGGACCTTCAACAGGAGCCGCGCTTCCCTCCCCAAGTTGAGGCAAGCCAGGCCGGTTTGGCGTGTGGGGGGCTGGGCTTGGTTTGAGCTGAAGCACCGCCGCTTTCCCCTCACTGTAGCAAAGGCCACACAAGTTAATTTAGAGCTCCACCTAGTGTAAAGTACAGGTAACTGCAGCTGGGAAGTTTACTCCAGTTCTTTGAACCTCCTTCAATAATACACTTTGTCTTTCACCATCTCCTGTTGAGTCTGGGGCCACGGAAGTCATTGTAGGTTCAGTAGAAATAACTACCCAACTGTTTGGTTTTGTCATGTGAAATCATATATAGTTTTAATGCCCGCACTCAGGCATCTGATGTTTAAAAATATTTATGTACACTTCAATTTGATAGTAAACCCCAAGATATGATTCTGATGACTTAACTGTTGCTTTAACAATAACATGTTAAGTCTTTCTTTAAATAAATATTAAGTAGACTGGTATATATTTAATATTAGGTGTATTCTCCACAGCAAATCCAGACAAACTTTAATTATGGTGCAAACATCAATACAAAAGCAGTTTACAAGGTAAATGTTCTCATTGTGGTGCTTATTTCAGATACTGTTCATGTCACAGAATGCAAAGTTCAGGTGGAGGGAAGAAGAGTTAAATGATATACTCTGCAGAAACAAGAGAAATGGACTCAAGTCCCTGAGCAACAATATAAATACAAAATACAGTTGCTCATTTTCCCACAAAAGCTAAAAAAAGTTCTGTCTACTGTCACATTGTCCAGGAAGGAGCAGCTTTTGAAAACAAAAAAACATGTTTATAAATTAATCTTTAAAAATATTTTTTTAATTCCATCATTCATATTAAAAAAAATCCATAACACAACCTGTGGACAAAGAATAACCTTTAATAGTATAAAGAAAAATTGTTTACATGTCCCCGCAGTTTCATGAAAGAAAAGAAAAAAAAAAAAAAAACCTCAGGAGTTTAAAGCAGGAAACCTAAAATGTTTAACAGGATTACAAAATTTGAAACTTGCACCAAAAAGGAGTCTTCACAGATCACAAAGCAAAATCTGACACAAATATTTAATGAACCTCAAATAGGGTGCATTACATTAATATCAACAGCAATTTAAAAAAAGAAAATAAAAACAATTACAAGTTTCAAAGGCCAGCTTCTCTAGCTGCAGTGGGTGTAGCTGAAATGAGTTTAGTTGACAGGTATGGGATGGGTGCTGGTGAACCATTTCAGATACTTTATGCAGAGAGGTCGCTGCTGTTGAAACGGTCTTGGTCATACACTTCTGCGACAACTTTACGACCTCCGAACCAACGGTCGTTGAGGGCCTGGATGGCTTTGTTCATCTCCGAGGCCATAGAGAACTCTACAAAGATTTTGACAATAATATCTGCATCTTCCTCTTCTCCTTGCTTTTCCTGGTATATGATGACTCTGTTGACAGAGCCGAATTTACCGCACTCTTCTGTCACCTCGCCTTCTAGATCATCGTCAATATCTTCCGGTCCGACCATATTTCGAAGTACCATCACCGTAGACTGAGGATGACAAAGTTGAGTATTTAGTAAGAAGCAGAAAAATACAAAAAAAAAAAAAAAAAAACATGTAACAGTTCATCTACAGAGTTCGTACCTCAGACTTCCTTAGCAGTTTCTGCATGACCATATGCCGAGCACTGCTGCCAGAGATGCTCATGTGCTCTTGGTCACTTAACATCTCCTGTCCAGTTCCGTCTTGGAGCATCTCTTCTTTTTCCTCTTTCTTTTCTTGTTGGTTGGCAGCTCCAGCTTGGTTAGAGAGGACAGGTGGTGATGCGAGTACAGGATTTACAAGGCCAACTTGGGGAAGCACTGGTATGGGAGGACGCACTGGAGTCACCCCTTGTGGAGGAAAACATAAGTCAGGCTCTTAACACACATGTATGCCTTCAAACCACAGAGGCAGATCAGTACTTGGGAATGCATGTTGCCTTGAAGTTAACTACAGATCAAATTCAATTAAATACTGATCCTGTTATTGGGAAAATATTTGACTACAGCAATAATACAACATACATAAACAGTTTGAAGCCAATAATGTTTCATTATTTAGTATTCCTTTATGTTGAAAATGTGCAGGGATGGTCTGTGTGTGACCTATGAAATTACTAGCGCATGCACAGAGGTCATTTGTATACATTCATTCATACTCAAATCATTTATTTTACAATTTGACAGGATAGTCATGTACACAGCCTTTGTTTTGCAATACTCTTAATTATGACAATTTCTGCTTTGAGTCTTGCTGAGAAGTGTTAATAATTACAGTAGCTTAGATTCTGCCTCAGGGTTTAATTGTATTAAATGGCATTTATGAAATGGAATCCACAATAGGGTCCAGTCAGTTGTGCCTTTGTACACACCTGTGATGACCCCTGGTGCCTGGGCAGCCATTACAGCCTGAGGTATTCCCATTTGCTGACCCAGAAGCTGGGGCGCAGCTAACGCCCCCAGAACTGATGCGCCAGCTACAGCCTCCTTAAGAGAGGGGGGCCGAAGACATTAGGTAAGGGAAACACACAGAACACAGCACAAGGCAGCACAGTCAACAATCAAACAGTCATACATTTCAATACAAACTCAAACTGTTTACCTATTTTAAACAAGCTATAAAATGGCATTTTAGTGAATACTACATAGTAAAATACTTCTGCAGTCAACACTGAAACATATCCTGAGGAATAACACTGTTCACTTAATTATTCTGACACTGAAAAAACAGGTTTCACTGTGTTTGTGCTTACTAAGAGACATACCTCTTAGCTTACACGCCCAAGCAGTGAATGGGAGGAGCTTTGTTACTTACATGTCTATATAATGTGCATAGAAAGAAAACCAGATCGTTCATTCAGAGTCTGTTTTTTTTTTTTCCTTCAACACGTTAGGCTGACTAAATAACATTAAGCCCAGTTAATGGAAACTGAGTCTGTGCGGCTGCCGTTTCCATGCAGTGTTACAAAACTGGTCTTCTCCCAGTCACCTTAATAAAAATACTACATTCATATTCATCTGTACTCGTGTCAATTCTAGCTAGATCTGGGTTATATTTACCTGGAAGGCCATTAAATCCCTTTGGAAGGGATTCATACTT
Organism: Siphamia roseigaster; assembly: GCA_029814505.1. Lineage (NCBI taxonomy): Eukaryota > Metazoa > Chordata > Actinopteri > Kurtiformes > Apogonidae > Siphamia > Siphamia roseigaster. The sequence continues at coordinate 16,344,410 of JAPTYR010000014.1, forward strand.
GCCTGGGCCGTTATCTTGGCTGTGGCTGCCGCTGCAGCCACAGCCGCTGCTGGTGGCAGACCACCAGGGGTCGTGGGGGTCAGTAATGGCATGGGTGGGGTGACTGCTTTGCCTACTCGTAGGTACTGACCCCCCAGGTCAAAGAGGTTCATGGAAGATACAGCATCCAGGGCTGACTGTGGCTTTTCATACTCTGTAAGTAAATACAGTTGGAGTTAATAGCAGAGCAATAACAACAAAAGGACACAAGCGACTGCGGGGCCACCAGCTCACCAATGAAGCCAAAGCCTCTGTGTCGCCCTGTGGTGGGATCTCTGGCTAACGTGCAAGACTTGATCCTTCCAAAGGCCTCAAACACGCTCTTGATGTCATCGTCAGAGAGGTCAGGGTGGACAGATGCCACATAGATCCGGTTAAAGGCGCGTGCCTCCTCTGCCAGTTGGTCAATGATGGGTTGCGCCTGACCGATGTTACTTGGCCGCCCAACCTACAGCACAGATCATACGAGCAGGGCTACTGAGAAGGGGATTCATATAATCAACTGAGGACGCAGAACCCTAAATCCCTACAACGATAACTTGCGAAACAGCCACCATATTCAGTTATAGCTACCTTCCTTCAGCTATCATGATACAATGCTGTCTAAATGTCATATCACCTGATTATTCAGCTCTATTGCACACACCCTCACACATCTGTAAGTGGGTTTACAAAAAAATACAAACATTTACAGCCTGTCATTCTTAATCTGGCTACCAGATGAAACATAAGCTAGTGCTATAAATTAAAGGTGGAGCATTATAATGAGTAAATAATTGAATACACAAAGCTTTAACTTCATTAACCTGTCTGAAAAACCCTAAGAAAAACAACCAAGTACTAATATGACTGCCATATAATTAGTGTCTTATTAGGATGCTTGGAGTGATTAAGCAATACTAAACCAATATTTTCCTGAAAATGTTTCTTTTATCAATTATTAGTTTATTCACATAAGTACAAACTAGTTACCCATGTAGTTACCCCAATATCCATAACACTATCAAATAAAGGAGCACAGCTTTATCTCAGTGCACAGTGTGACTGACTGAGGTGGTGGCAACACCGAAGGACAACGCAGTAAAACAAGACTACAGCTACAGTCAAGTAAAAGTTCATAATGTCTTCTAAGTACAGCTCTGTAAGGAATTCATTCATCAGACAGGGGCAGTTGTTTACCTACTTGACTAGATGAAGGCTACAGAAGTAGCCAAAACTAGTCAAGCAGGTAAACAACTGCCCTTATCTGATAAATGAATTACTAAGAGGACTACAGCTGGACAGTGAAATCATCTACTGTTGTGCAAAAATGCGGGTCCCTTTAAATAGCTCCCTATGTCTGACGATCTCGTTGGGACTTGGATCTGTGCTACAGATGGGGCGGCCAAGCAACACCAACCAGGCGCAGCCCATCATCAGTACACCATGGACACAGAGCAGCGCATGACACCGCTGGGCATCGTACTGGAACTTGTCACTAAAACAGCCTTGGTAACATCAACGAAGCATAACACATAGCAGACAGACACCAGACAATACACACACAATACACGCACCTGAAAATAACAGACACAGACAAGCAAAGAGAGAAAGAAAATTAGTGTCTTTACATACTTATAAACAAAAAAGACAAATTAAAAATTCCCAAATCATTTTTAGCAGCTAATTCAAGTATTAACTCAATATCCCAACAGCCAGGCAGGACTCCAAATGCCCATCTCACCAAATAATACAAAAAAAAACCTTAACAAAAATGAGATAGTTTTCCTTGGTCCAAGAGGTGGCAAGACCATGAGAAATGCTCACATTTACAGATAACTCACCTTAATGTTTCGCCCCCCCAACATGACTGAGTTCATCTGCTCCAGAGCCAGCTGAGCAGCTTCTGGCACATCATACTCCACAAATGCAAACCCCTGCACAGCAAAGTAAAAAGATAAACAATGTGTAAAATAATAGAGAATAATAAAATATTTTTGCAACTGTACCAAATGAATAACAAATTTTTACCTTGGTAAACATAAAAAAAAATCTTTTATAGCACTGACCTTGTGTTTCATCGTAACAGAATCCCAGGACATGTCAATGCTCTTGATGGGGCCAAAGGGGGCAAAAGCCTGTCTGATGGTGTCCTCACCAAGCTCATAGTATATGGAGCCCACATATACCCGACACATGATGGCTAGAGCACGTTGCCGCTGAGCTGCCACCTGCCAACCAGGGAAAACAACACACAATAAGCATTAGAGAGTAAGAGAAAGGAAAACAGATACACACATACACACTCACACAAAGTTATAATAAAAATGTGTATTTTCTACTGCGCTGTCTTTCCCCAAAAATAGAGGCCAATGCCAAGTTATGGAGCTGGACATAATAGAGCAATAATGGGATACATTAATCAATGGACACAACTTTGTGAAATAAATAGTAACGTGGAAGAGTTGTAAAATACTGATGTCACCACTTGAATTTACCATATGGCCTCTTTTCTGTTACTAGTGAACAGACATATGGAGGAAAACACACTGAAGTGATTGACATGCACAGCCCTTACAAATATTTGCTTCAGTAACTGACCTGTAGTCCACGGGTGCAAGTAAGGTAACAAAAGTAATCGTGGAGTTCAAACGAAATCCATATAAAGTCTTGATGAAAACAATTCAAACTTTCTTCTCAAATCTAAGGGTTGTGCTGTGTTTTTTCTGATGTTTTCTTTTTTTATTCAGCCTGCCTCTGCTTCATTCAGTCACCAACAAGACATAACAATTGTCTAATTCATGACATAACGAGAAGAGAATTATTTCATTCAGTGGAGAGAAAAAAAAATTGACTGAGATGGCCAAAAAGATCCCTGTTCCAGCAGTTCTCTCATTTTGGTCCATTACTGGGATTGCTATCCCTCTTTCATCCCATGCCAAGAGCATTGCATTTTGAAAACCAGCAAATGCATATTTCCAAAGAGACGTGACTTTTCTTGCATTGATAAATATGCTAAAAGTTCCCTAATAGCCATTAGGCTTCAGCTATCTTTTTGGTAAATAAAAAAAATAAATAAATACTAAAGCTAATTAACCCACTGCAACTCAAGGCGGCAAATAAGAAGTGCTTAATTATTTAACAGTAATTTAGCTCACAAAGTGTTACGGGCACGGTTAAGAGTAAACAAGCCATATAAAGCCATGTTTTCTTACAAAATATGCATTCTAGACAAAAGGGCAGGGATTGTTGCGAAAGCAATCAGTAAAAGAAGGGTAACAGTCCTTTTTTTCATTGGGAATGCGCACAGAAAAAAGTTTAATAATCTATTGACCGATTGTAAAGGTGAGAGAGGATCTCCAAAGCCCATTGTCACTGCTGCCATCTGAAAGACAGTAAAGATGAAAAAAGTGCTGAAAAGTAGGTTAGATATCCCTTAGCTTTGATTTTTTTTAAAAAGGTAATTGCTTTGCTAGATAGACAGAAGCAGTTAAGCTAACACTGTATTCAGAACCTCCGTCTACACAACATACAGTTTGGGGAGTTGTCTCCCCTATCTAAATAACAAATCACCACACAGCAATAAACATGAGTAAGTCCCCTTTAAAAGTTCAAATCATTAACAATATAACCAATGCATTCACCGACGATCATCTCCATCTGAAAAAAGCAAAAGCAAAAGCAAGGGCACACGGTCTACTGATGTGGTCTTGGTCACAGCATGGGAAGAAAAAAATAGCACGACTTCCAAGACAGCATATATATGCCCAATGTTTGAAGAGATAACTGAATTACTCATATGAAAAGGCTATGGTAAACTGTCTATAATCACTCATTGGCCACAGGTGACTTACACAACTGTTTGGTAGATTGAAAAAAGTAACATCTCACCTGCAGATTGGTGAGCTGTTGTTGCTGATGGGCAATGGTCTGTTTCACCAAGACACTCTTAATGCTCTGTTCCATGGCATACTTCTTTGCCTGAAAGAAAGAAAAAAAAAAAACAACTTACTGATAACACTTCTAATACAGTCAAGCACTAACACTGGTGGATTCACAGTATGTACTATTTATACTATGCTTTGTTTTGTGTATTCTAAAGCATCACAGTAGCCTATTGTTAACTTAAATATAAACGCAAGAGATCATATTTCACCCGATTCCAACTGGGAAGGAAGCACTATTCATGACGACCTTCGTTTTCATTAAGAACTCCTCCTGTCACAGTAGTACTAGGTCAGTAGTAGTTACTGTCATTTTTAAAATCAGGAATTAAGATTACTTAACGTCTTGCCATTTCATAGATCCTTCTACCAACACTGATTTTTATACCATATTCTTTGTTAATATTAATACTTGTAACAGTCTTACTGAGTCTATATTTAGGATGATGTTTTATTAGTTTCTTACCCTCTGAAGTGCCTCCTGCTGCTCAGGGGTGAGAGGCGGCAGGCCGAGCTTGGAGCCTGTGCTCTGTCCATTCTCCATCGTCAGAGCTTCACCTCCCTGCAATTCAGAGTGAATTATACAAAAATCCAGAGACGAATTCTGCTAAAACACCTGCCTGAAGTTCCACAACCACATTTCCCTGTAATACAAAAAATTATTATATTTTCTGCAACCTCTAAAAGCTAAAGTTATTAAATATGCCATTATATACAGCACATGCACCCGGATTTAAACCAGGTGGATCCGGACGAACTTCTTACCTACTCAACCCGCTAATCGCTGGGTCCACCAGACTGAGGCAGGAAAGCCCCCAAGGGGAAGAAGACTGATGGGGAAGCTTTAACAATTCAACAAATTCTAGGGGAAAGAAAATGCCTTCAGACTAACAATAAAAAACACAGGCAGCTAGCAGTGACGTAATTTAACAACTGAGATCTACATATAGCCTGCCCGTCGTTTGTAGGTTAGGATACTTTTAGCATGATGCTCGTGAATGCTAATAACGGCGTTGGTCCTCAATAACATTAACTAGCAATGAGTAGCTAAAGACGCAAGTAGCAATATCGTGCTACGGCTAAATCTTTGCCGACGAATAGAATGGGTACAGATCATTAGCTCTAACATATTTATTACCGTTCAATAACTTAACTGCACAATTCTTAAAAATAACAGAACAAAATCGGTCTGATTTATGTTATAGTAACGACATCTTTGTTGCAAGTAACAAGCTAACTGTTAGCTAATGGCAAGCATTCATTAGTATGGCGCGTGAAGCTGTATTTCCCCTTAGAGTTTTAGTACCAATATACTGAATATTATGTACAATTATATGCGTATAGATATTACGTTTTACCTATGCAAAGCGTAGCGAAGCTGAAAAACAAGTTATTATCTGTATTTATCAAGGATTTTATTTACCGCAGTCTCCGTTACCGCCATGAAGCACACCTTCTTCGAAAGGCCCTCACAGCTCAGAAACCGCGAGACTTTCGTCCTTTCAATGAAAGGTATCGCGATGTTTGGGTGAAGAAGAAAAATCTCCGCGAGGAAGGGGCGGAGTTAACGTAATAAAGGAAAATTCCACGGAGTGAAGCTGGCTTTGGTGAACTTTGTGTTATGCTAATTTCAGATCCTTCAGGAACTGTGTATTTATTCAGAACTGATCACCGCCCGTAAGATTTTCTGGGTAATGTTAATCTTTTTATCTTTTGTGCTTTCTATAACAAAATCTCTCTAACGTTGCACCAAACTAATATAAATAAAATAAAAATAATAGAAATAGAAAATAATAGACTATATTCACAAATTAACATTTCTAGTAAAACGTTTTAACGCAATATGTGTTAATGTCGATGCTCTCAAAATACCCATTTCACTTTTTTATTTTTTTTATACATTTGTTTTTAGATTTTTCTGCATGTTTGTAATTCACCCACATTTTACTATAACTTTCTTGAGTCAATAATTTCTTCTTTGCAAACTGTTATGTATGTTTATCCTGATTACTGATACATTCAAGATGTGTTTTTCTTTTGTGTTTTAGTTTACTTTGGAAACACACATAGCTTTGACATTGTAGATGCAATTTTGAAGGACATGAATGAGGAACTTACATGCTCCACTTCTACTCATGGTGTTCATAAATTGCTTAAACATACATTATACAAATGGTAAATTATGTGTTGTGTCTCAAATTAGTTTAATCCAATGTGAACCAATTGAATACATGAATCAAAAATCGACACAATGGTCACGGTCATACTGTTTATTGTCATGTAATTAATTGCAGTAGCTACAATATTTAACAAAGGTTTAAGTAGAACACACCCAAAGGCAAGATCCGTTCAACAAATTCACAGAAAAAGTCATCTGACATAAAATAAGACTGATATGGACAGTTTATTCATGTTTGCACAGTCTAAACATTCATTTTCTTGGTCAGGTCTCCTTGGAACTGAACTGTGACTGACGAAGGCAAAATGCAAATATCTGAATGGTTGCAGGCTATTAAGACATGCAGCTTCCTAGATCAAATGAGAGCAATAGTGGCACCGCTTTATATTAATTTTTGCTTAAAGTAAATCCCTTAATCGCCACAAACAAATATGTACATCATAGCCTAGTATAGGTGCATGTCTGGGAGAACTCAGAGCTCCTGTTTTCAGAGACACACTAATGAGAAGGCTTGACACAGAGTATATCAAGTATTTACTGTAAGCAATGACTGTACAGCAGTGTAACTGTTATGAAACTGTGACCCTACAGCGCTAAAAACAAATGAAGCATAGAGAAGTGATACTGACAAACAAGAATATACTGCTGAAAATTACTGACAGCTCACCATTTTTTTATTGTCCAGTTTTGTAGAGGAAAAACCCATCCAAATGTTAGTCTGTCCTATGGCTGACATTAGTTTCTTGACATGAAAATCTGCCAGAGCCGAGAGGATGTATTCTATTTTTATATTTGCGTGGGGCTGCAATACAATCAATTCCAAAGTTTACTGTAATATTATTTAGGAAAAAAGTCCAGTACAATGTTCTGAGCAAAAATATTACAATCTTTTTTAGAGGTTGGTTTCTACAGCCATCATGCCAACCTTGAATGTTTAACAATAGTAGCATTCTTTTTTTTTATTATTACAGACATAACAAAATATACAAAAAGTAAGGAATTTGAAAGCTTTGGGTGGGTTTTGCCTTTAAAAACCTGAACCTTTGCAAAACAAATTAATTGAAAGTGAAGGAAATATTTTAGTAGGTTCAGGAAAATAGAGAAGAAAAGAACTACAGCAGATATATGTAATAATCATATGACAAATTTGAATATTAAGTCTTAAAATCACATCACTAACACCCTTCACCCAAATTTTATAGGACTTAGTTATTACGTTGGAAGCTTGTATTGATGCTTTATAATAGTTTTGTACATGAGCTGCAACTGTTTTCTGCGACTGACTATTGTCAAGGTCAGCCTGAACAGGTTTTATTCCAAATTGCTTTGTTGAGTATGATGCCGTTTCTCCAAAGTACACTGCCATATCAGGCACTTTGCAAGTCTTTGGCATTCATTACACTTTCAGAGGGAAAAACCCCTTAAGAGCACTACAGGCTAAAAGAGAGGCATCATCTCATTGCTTGTCATTACCTTTAGGCGTGGCATGTTTAGGTCTGGCAGACGTAACATCTAGCCCAGTAGTGCGGAGTGGTGGGTTAATTTTGCAGGTCATTGAGTACAAAGCGGACTTGTGCGATGCATCTGTGGTTCACAGTTAAATAAAAATAAATAAGTCAACTGAATGAGTATTAACAGTGCATGTAGGACGGAATCTTAAATTCCTAAAATTATAATTAAACTGAAGGTTCTGGCTTTTTGAAGAAAGAGGTCTTATGAAATTGTTATAACTTTGTTTACATTTAAAGTTGGGGGGAAAAAAATCAGAGTAGACACTGGAGTGCAAATGAGGCTTAAAAGCAGTAAAATGTCCTTCTGGAGCCATAGCTGCTGCATTTGTAAGTAAAACAAACCCATAGTGGTGTTATGGAAAACATAAGCTGTCAAAATATCTTAAGGCGTGGTAGCCCTTTTAGGCAGGGAGTTTGTCAATCTTCCACTGCTTTGTGGGATTGTTAAACACAGCCACGGTGCCTCTGGTTGTCCACCCAGAGTTGCCTTCGGTTTCCTTCTCACTGCTGGCGTGTCCTCCTGCTTCTTCCGTGGGATGATTTACTGACTGTCAAGGCCCAGCGTCCTTCTGTAAATGTCTCCTTATACCCCCCGCTGGGTCGGCTCCCTCATCTGTCCCTCTGCTCCCGGCTGTGTGACCCTGCCCGCTGCCCTATCCCGTTCTTAATCCGTGTGGTCAAGGCCCCAGGCCCCTCTGTCCGGGGCCAGTAGTGACCCGTCCTCACTGCGCGGCCCCGGAGACGAGCGCTCGAACCCGGTGTCGACTGATGGCATCTTCCAGGAACCCAGCGACTTTCTCACTGTCCTCCTACAAAGCGCACAAAGAAAAATAAAGAACATGTTTGGACAGCACGTGTAGAAGCCAAATGCATCTTTTTTGATTTCTTGAAAATTGTATCCTTTTGCCCCACTAGATTTGTATTCTTTATGTCAATGTTAATATTGAAATATCTGGTAATGGTTTAATACCTGATTTTCTGCCTTCATTTCCCATGTTCCTTTGGTTTCCTGTACAAACCTTTATCTGATTTGGTAATTTGGGCGTTCAGGTTGCCTCAGGTAGAGCGGCACCACATTTGGTTATTTAAGAACATGTTTATCTGGAGGCTTGAGGCCATTTTTTTGTTTATTTTTGTTATATAAACAACAGAGCTGTTGTAGAAATAATTTCAGTTTCCTTTGGGAACAAATAAGTTTTTATATGAGTACCGTGGAATCCTGTCTCTTGTTCATGCTCTTTTTTTTTTGTTTTTAGATAAATTGGAGCGTGTCTGACTGCAAGCTGTCATACCAGAAAGCAGAAGCCACGACTGCTTTGTTTAACAGCCTTTACAGCATGAGTTGTCAAACACACTGAGATAAGAAACATGCCCAAAACATCTGCACCTACAACAATTGTAATAAATAATGAAGAATTTAGTTAATAAAACCACACAGAAAGGTTTTATACAAACCTCATTAATGAAGGCATAGTGAACAAGCTCACTGGCAAGGTCTTTGGAAGTGTCCGCTGAAAGTTTAACATATACAATTTAGTTACAATAATCCATGATTTAAAAAAAGCACTTACTCTCCATTCAACTTTTATTAACCCTTTAACCCCTGAGAGATTATTGCAATAAAACGGGCTGTTTGGAATGTGTCATTAAAGCTGCTGTGACTATGTGCTTGTGTTCCTTTTCTTTGTTTATAACAGAAAAAGACAAAGAGAGGAATTAATGTTTTACTGGTTTTTACTAAATAAGACACTCAACGTACATGAATTAGTAATTTAGGATGTTTAAAATGAACTGTGAACTGGAACACACTGAACAACAAGGATTTGAATTTTTCGGCCAGTAGGACTGGGGGTAAATCCAGCTGTTAAACAACAAAAAACAACAAGGAAAATGCTTTAAAAAAAAACATTAAAAAAAGAAAAAAAAACAAACCTCAAATCGTCTATTTCTGTAGTAAGTTGGTCTCACTCACTGCTCTGTGTTTTTCCCCTATTCCACAGGTGGTGGGGGTGCACTGAGCATGCTCAGACATCTCTGGTTAGAATAAAGTCTATTCTATCAGCACGTTTGAAGTTTTGTCCTATTGAGCAAATGGTTGAATTTTAGAACTATTTTCACAGAAACATCAGGGGTTAAAGGGTTAAAGTATAATAATAGTGAGCTTACTTGGAAGAATGTCACAGCTAAGCTGTCGATGAAGTTTGTCATCCATCTTCAGAAACAAAGAAAGCTGGAGGAAAAAAAAAACACAAGGTAAAGTTTACATCAAGGTACATTTCTGTTTAACAAGTATGAGCAAATAAGCTCTTAAAACTCCTACAGTTCTTCTTCAGGGCAAATAAACTGTAGAAAATATATACTTTTACACTACATATTGTCGCCCAGCAGCAGAGTTTGCACTAAATGGTCGAAATACCTGTAATACAGTGTGACTTACATGAGTTTTGGTCCCTTCTTCATTTGACTCCAAATTACAGTGCATCTGAACAACCTGCAATGCCAACAATTATCAAAACACTGCCTCTAATATGTTTTGGGTGATAATAAATATGCACGATTAGAATAAACAGATGTGAGCATGTCAGATCTTGTTACATGTTAATCATAAGCACAAAAATAGAGAAACACAAAGTCAAGACCATTTGTAAAAATACACTTATTAGAAAAAACAGATTTGATATGAACCCTTATCCTCTTGAGACCTAGGAAACTACAAGGTTTGACCTTTTTAGATTAAATAATTGCCTTTTTTTTTAAAAGAAACAATACAATGCAACAGTTTTTTCAGATGCATTCTTACATTTTTTTATGGACTGTCCTTTGCAGTGGACAACATTTTTTTTCTTCAATAAAGCTGTGAAGGTCTTGTCGTCAGGGTCTCAGGAGGTTAATAATGTTAAATCAGGATCTACTACTATGCAGACTCATAAAGTATCACACAAGCATTTCTGTGTTTGTTATCACATGGTTCATAACACTCGATCTGTATGCAGTATCTAATGCAACAAGCTCGTCATCACATGTGAAAAACTAACCTTCCGTGTTTCCGTCTCCTGGGGTTCAGGAGTTGGCGTCTTGACCGTCTCTACCTGCTCCTGAGACAAGGACAGGGCTCGAGGGACGGGATGAGGCCGAGAGGAGGCGAAGTTCATTAAAGGGTAGATCCCATTCCTACAGAACAAAGAACAAAACATTCAATGCAGCTATTTAACAGGCAATTACTGCCATTTTAATACTTTTCTTTCAACCAGGGCCATTTCTAGCTTTATAGGGGACCTGAGCAAGATGCAGTTTGGGGGCCCCTGGTTTGATGCCACAATCTATTACACTTCATGAGCAAAGCAGAAACACTCAGGCAAGATAAATGGATTAAAAAAAACTATAATAGAAGGACAATAACAATCCTTGATATATCAATAAATAAAACAGATTTTGAGTGTTTATTAAAAATGTTTACTTTAAATTAGGGCTGTCAATATTAACGCATTAATGCAGATTAATCCATCGTCATCATTAATCTGATTAAAAATTTTAACACAATTAAATGGAACAGTTGTTTACAATTGTTTTGTTTCAACTTGTGTTGTTCCAACTGATGGTGGTGTTGAATAAATATGTTAATTGCATTCATATTTTTGCATGTGTTTTGGATATTTTATCACTTTTTTTGGTGTTTTTTTTTTCAAATATATTTTGAATCACTTTTTTGTTAGTGAATTGTTTAGTGGATTTTAACCTGTTTTTTTTCTCTGCATTTATTTTGTTTCTTAGTATATGCTTGTGTATTTTGCGGGAAATTTGAGTACAAAAAAACCCAAGATCGAACAATTGACTGAGAAAGTGTGATCATGATTGATCAAAATTAATCCAAAGCAACCCTGTGATTAATCTGATTAAAAATTTCAATCAGTCAGCCCTACTTTAAATAAGAAAATACAACAACCAGTGAGATAAGTTGTTTTGATGCCATTACAGTGTTTGTTTTGTTTAATACTCTTGCTAACAGGAATGGTAGATGGGCAGCTGTCAGTCATTCCCATCATACCTGCCACTGACCTTCTATGTCACTAAATGTGCACGTGCAGTCCAACGAATATGACCTAATACTGCCACAAAAACACCAACCACAGCTTATCATTGCAGTTTATTTTATTTATATCCTAGGTTTATTATTTTTTTTAAGGATATAACAGATGTAATAAACACATGAATTAGCTACAGATAAAGACGGGACATTTGAATTTTCCTCAGATAAAGCTGAAAATGCAGTTCCTGGTGGCGCTAAGCATTTGCCTACCTCGCCTATAGCAAGAAACGGCCTTGCTTTCATCACAAAATTACTAGCAGCGTTAGACTTACTTGACATCTTCTAGAAACTTGTCGAGTTCCAGAGGGGATACATGTGAATATCTATTGAAGATAAAGACAGAGGAGACAGTGAGTGCTGTGCTTGACTACTTCGATATTCAAATAAATCAAAGACATTAAAAACAAAAAAAAAAGAGTGGTGGGCTTTACTTGAGCTGAACTCCTTGTCCGTCTTCATGCTTAATCTCAGCCATTATAGCATTAGGGTCAAAGGACTTGGTTTTTTCTTCCACACAGTTCTCTGGAAGCAAGTCTGTAGATGAACCAGATTGTATATTACTAAACAGATTTGATAAACAGCATGTGTAGTCATTTGATATTAGTCCATGAAAGTACCAGCAATTTTTATTTTTTGTTTTCAAGACACTCTCTGCTCTACCCAAATCATACTGAGGTGTCTTTTCATTGCCACTGGCGCTAATGTCTTTTTTAATATACATTGGAAAAATCAAAATTTTACCAAGTGTATTTTTATCGCTTCTCGTCAAAATATATCATCACACTTAAAATAAGACATAATCACCTAAAGAGTAACTTGTGAGATATAAGAACCTAATTTTAGACAATATATCTTGCTTCAATAAATTTTACCAAGATCATTTTCACTTGTTCTATTGGCAGATTATTTTTGCTTGAATTAAGAAAAAAAAATTAATTAAAAATAAATAAATAAAATTATTAAGTAAAAAAAATATTGAATTAAGCAAAAAAAAAAATCTGCCAATGGAACAAGTGACAATGATCTTGGTAAAATTTATTGAAATAAGATTTTCAAAATATGTTCTCTAAAAGTAAGTTCTTATATCTCACAGAAAACTCTTGATGATGATTAAGGGTGAGTATGTCTTATTTTAAGTGTGATGTGATATTTGGACTAGAAATGAGAAAAATACACTTGGTAAGATTTAGATTTTTTTGCAGTGTATATATCATTTTGTTGTGTTTCTTAAATTGCTTTTGTATTGCTGCATCTCCATTATGTAACACGATGAAAACAATGTTAAAGATGAGCCTGAGGAAAGGAATTAGGATCACGTAGTTGCATCCCTTACATAATTTCTGTCTTGTATAACATTTTCATATTGTTGCAACTTTTATGGCTTGTTAGATCTTTTGCAGCCGACCTCTCATGTCTGAATTTCACATGACTTTAAAGTACGCA
>JAPTYR010000014.1:16485119-16496394 GCA_029814505.1 Siphamia roseigaster
CCCAAAAAACAAACAAACAAACAAACAAACAAAAATAATAATACAGCCCCTGCATTAATATATATCAAAGTGTTAATTACTGCATAGTAGCATTTGCCTGAGATGTGGTCAAACATTTTAAAATATCTTCAGTATCATGCTTTTAAACTCATATGACTATAATTCAGCTTCAAAAGTTTATATCCAATCAATGCCGTCCATTAGATATGTACCAACAGACAATTACGACATTCATCTGACAAAAAAGGCCAGAATCATTTCAAGTATACATGAACTTGCCCATACTCACTTTTAATGCCATCTAAATCAGCAGAGGCCAGGGTCTGAGCCTCGCTCTCGTCGGTGGGGATACGCTGGTACTTGGCTTGTTCTGCACCCGTCATGTTGCCTGTGCGCCGGCGCTCTTGCAGGTCGTAGCCGCGGCTGGCAGAGGACACTCGGGCCAGCGGTGGGTGTTCAGATGGCACTGACTGAGGAGTCGGAGTGGAGGTCTCAGGGGAGGATGGTTTACTAGATGGAGAAGGGTAGGGGATTCAATTTAATTCAATTTTATTTATAGAGCCCTAAATCACAACAGGGTTGCCTCAAAGGGCTTTACAGACTTGGTATGAAAAGGCAGTCAATGAAAAATACAGTAATGACAGAAACAAATATTGTCCGGAACATCCCCTCCCCTTAGACCCTCCTTCGCGGCAGGAAAAACTCCAACTGTCCAGTGACAGCTACTGAAGATTAGCTTTACTGTTTTACTCCAAACTAAACCTGTATCTCTACAGTGTTTGGACTGACTGTCTAGTTATCATCTTTTGATCTGTGTATGCAATACTTCAGTTGCTGCTTGTACTAACATGTAAATCCACAATAATATATACACACTGGAATAAAGATAAAGGAGACTTAACTAAGTGCTGTAAAGCAGGTCATAACAGGATCATAGTGGACTCACCTTCCTTGAGAAGTAATTGTTCCACAGGATTTAAAGAGTTTCTCAAGTAACACAGTTTCAACTATCCTCTTTTTGTACCAGGATGTTTCATCTAAACAAACTCTGTGTGAGTAGTTCACTCTGACCGAAAAACAACCTCAACGAACAGTCCTGAAGTGCAAAAGTAAATGTCACAGGTGGAGCCAGGGGCTGTGGAGGTGTGTGGTGTCGTCTATAACAACAGATATATGGGTCTGTGAGGAGGGGATTGCTCTGGTCCATTAGATCATGCCCAGCAGGCCCACTGGATGCCTGAGACATGGTAACGTACAGCATGTGCCTCACTAGCCAATCAGACACGTTTCCTATGCACTCTCACCCGATCCAAACAACATCACAGACACTGAGAACGTTTCAACAACGTGACAAAAACATGTAATCATCACAGCAGGTAGCGCATGATTACAATGCTCAACCTTATGGACTGTTACCACTGTAGATAGTGGAGGATTCGACTTTTTTTTTTTAATTTTAGGAACCTGTTTTTGACTCACTCTGTGGAGCTTGCATCTTCATTATCCGCCTCCACTGCAGACTGTGGTACGATACTCAGCTCACGTGCTGAGTGAAGGCTCTCTTTATCAGGTTTGGCCATTTGGTCTTCGTCCGAAACAAAGAACTGTAGAGAGAAGACCCAGTGAGAAAACAGACAGAAAAACAAACGATAAAACTATGACAGATGTACAAAAAAAGAAGTGATGGCCTGAGGAAAAACAACTGCTAAGACATTACATAGGTCCTGCATCAGTGAATGCTATTAAGTCATAATCTGAGCTGCTTAAATCTGGTGTTTAGTAAAGTATCATAATAACAACCTAACTGGAAACCCACTGATGAAT
The DNA here is from genome assembly GCA_029814505.1 of Siphamia roseigaster. Taxonomy (NCBI): domain Eukaryota; kingdom Metazoa; phylum Chordata; class Actinopteri; order Kurtiformes; family Apogonidae; genus Siphamia; species Siphamia roseigaster. Next base: position 16,486,944 of record JAPTYR010000014.1, read on the forward strand.
GATTAAGATGTTGCTGAAATATTCATAGAGGAAAATATGGTAATTGTACAGCAGTAATCCAGTGGAGTAGGGTATCTATGGGCATGTGGACGGCAGCACATTCTTAAAGGAGCATTCATGTACTTCAACAACTTATGAAAGAGTCAACAAGTGAACAAACAAAAATGCAGATGAATAAGCCATTATTCATTTCTTTTTACAATCTTATGCTGTTTTTATTCCAGTTACTGGTCCATGAGAGGTTGATCATTATGAAACGGCATTTGTCTAACAAAAGCCCTACTGTTCTTGAAATAGTTGAGTAGTGGTGGATGGGGCAGTTGAGAAGAATATATGTATTGTTTCGGTGCACAATACCGTGTCCTCATGCATTCTGTGTTTTTTGTCATCCACTATAAAAACCATTACTAAGGTATATAATAATCAATTACCAGAATAGTTTTCACAAGACTGCACAATAACAAACACTACAAATGACAAGAAATCACACAAGAGCACAGTGAGTCTCATTTCCCTATTCTATCGTAAGAGCAGATCTGGAGTCAGTTTTTACCTCCACATCTTTGACTTTCTCTGCCTCAAGAGGAGCAGAGGTCGACTCGCTGCCATCTTCTTCCTCTTCCTCCTCATCCTCTCCTTCCTCTATGGGGCCGCTGCTGGAAACATGGCTGCTCTTGTGATCTTTGTCTTTTCTCCTCTTTTTGCTGCCCTTCTTCCTGCGGCCCTCGTTGGGCAGTTTGGACAAAGGTCGGTGGATGTGGTGAGAGGAGTGGCGGTGGTCTACGGGAAAGAAGAGTGAAAGGTTGAGACAGTGCCGCATGATTCAGAGCTTTATTTATGGATATGTAACAAAAGCTCAAAAGAACCGCAAATTAAATCCACAGTTTTACTTAAATATATTTACATTCAATGTCCTCCTCATGGTAGTTGTGGTGCTGCTCATCAGGTATGGCAGCAGCGGGGCTCAGGATCTGCTGAAACCGCTGGACACCCAAGGCTTTGTTAAGGTCCCCATCATCCTCTTCTTCAGGGCGTGGAGTCCCATGTGATGAGGCAGCTGGAGCCTCTGGCTGGAAGTATACATTAAATGAATATACAATTAGAAATTCACAAAGATGACAATAATAACACGGATGGAAAATTGGACACTGAGACTGTACTGAGACCAAGATGCTAGTCCAGAGCCTGGTCAGTTGATGAATCATGTCTGCCTTTCACATAAACTATCACTAGAGGGAGTTCTGCTCCTGCAAACATGTCACATTCCAAACATCAAATGACAAGTCTTCTCATGCTTGGCTTTGTCAAAATGAGCCTTAAATTGGAAACAATAGCCATGTGCTTTGATCAGTTACACTTTTTCCATGCAGTGATGTGACAAGGATCATGTGAATGATAACAGATCTGTTTTTTTACAGCTGGATGTCAGCTCCTGCTGCGACCCTCACAGTTAGTGGGATGTTGTGATAAGGATAAGCTGTGGTGATACACAGAGGTACTGCTCTGTAGCCATGTTGGACAGACTAAATGTTGCCATGACTACTGTGCAGATGTCTCACATCCTGCTGCAAACCCTCCCTGTGGCAGAGCTCAGGAGCCACGGGTCATGTGACGGTACCTGAACAGGTTCTCAGGACACCCAACATGTGTCACATACTAGGTTTACTCCAGGGCTGCAGGGAGCTGCTTCTTCCACCCACTCTTGTTTTTAGTTCGAGGTAAGACTTTGGTTAACAGTTGGACAATTAATCATATTTTCCATCCCTGTCACTGCAGTGTGACTGTGAGCAGTTAGGTGGTTAGTGATAAAAATATGGTCAAAAAAGACCACTTGTAAAAATAAACAGCACTTCTGCTATTTGGGACCATTTTAGATCGGAAAGATGACATTTTCCAAACATATGAAAATGTAAAACATGCTAAACAGACCCTTAGGTTAGTGGTGCATTTATTGACGCAAAAAGACTATATATAGAGCTTCAACATTTGTTTATCATCCTTTTGTTCTCATATCATTTTCAAGAAATGTTTCCCACCACGTCATTTCACTTTACAATAAACTCACCTCTGCATTATGTTTAAATCTGGTCATGAATCTATTTCCATCACACACTTTAATGTTATTCAAGTGCCCCACTGAAAATTTCCGCTTTTACCTTTACACACTTTTAGATAACAGTTTATCATTGCACCTTAGTGATTGATTGTCTAGATTTTTACCAGTTCAGTCTTTATTATTCATGTTTTTAAGTATAGTGTATTTGCTCCTGTGCTCCATTTTTTATTCTTGTATTCTATTTTTACTGTTTGTCATGCTGCTGTTTCTGCACTGCAGTTTCCTAGTTTGGATCAATACAGTTGAGGCATATTCCACATATAAGAGCCAGTAGGAAAGATAACTGCATTCCCATGACCCATGTATCCATGCTGTTTTTTTCCCTGAACTGCCTTTACATGCCTCACACAGGTGAGAGTACAATGTTCTGCACTGAGCCGCAGATCAGCAAAAAACGCACAAGTAAAAAAAAGAGACAGGCCAGCCTTGCACGTTCATATGCACACATCCAATATTGACTCAAGCTTCAATCAATCATATAGCCTATTCTGCTAACATGAGATACAAAAATAAGCATGAACAAACTTTCCGTTCATGTCAGTGACCTCTAGAATAAATTGTAAGACACAAAACAACAGACAGCAGATCCTCACAAACTAAGATGGTCGTCACCGAAAATGAGTCACTTTTAAACTAAATACAATCAAAGATCAGCCAGAAAGGCATACATTTAACATCAGTTTATAAGACAGTAGTCCAGGTCTTTTGCACATCTCTCTACCTATGTCTTGACATTTAATTAGAAGAACAAAATCAAATCCAAAATCCTAAAGCGCAGATATTTCCAGATGATTGAAACCCTTGGAGTGCTGTTACACAAGCTGGTAGTTTATTTTTACAGAGCTCTCATTCATATCATGGTTTCACAGTGAATCCCTAGAGGTGGGAGAGATGTGTGAGGGATTCTCAAAGAGGTGAGAGAATTTTCCACAACTGGAACCATGTGCAAAAACAATCCGAGGGGAGCTGAGCAAAAACAAAACTGACCAGACAATGAAGAACAGCTGGACAAAGATCCCCATTTTCTGACAAGACCACACAGCTTTAAGGGACTTACCTCACTCATGGCAACGTGCGCTTTGTCACAATCTGGTGGAAACAAGTGTCAATGCTCTAAATCATGTCAAACTGGAGCTCTGACCCTCAACACCTCGATTAAGAAGTGCAGGCAGGAGACATCCCTCTGCCTGTGCTTATCAAAGCCTCGTGATACCCTAATCAGAGCCCTATCGGCCAACCTGCCACCTTCAGCAGTGTGCCCATTGTGCCAGGGCAGAATAAACAAGACTCTAGATCTCCCTTTGAGGACGAATGCAGCCTGAAAGGACAAGCCGTGTTTGAACAGCCAGGAACAAAACCTCTGGTTGACATTCATCTCATTTTAACTTTGCCACACGGAGCCTAAATATTGACCAAGGTGCTTCGAGTCAATGCACTTTGAAGGACAACGTAAATGGATAAACAATCTTAATCTTACCCTTTCTTTTTTTACAAGATGCTTTTTTTTTTAAGGCTAATATTGACGGAATGTGCTATAAGTGTCAGAAGGGATATTTATATTAAGAAATATACAACCAGTAATGTGTCATTATTACAGCAGAAATGACTGAAACATATTTAAGGTTAATCATTTGACTAGAGAACAAAACATTCACATGTGGAACTATAGCAAATCGTTAATCAAATCAAATGAAATCGTGTGGAGGATTTCAAGGAGCAGCTGGTCTTATGCGCAGCATTTATAGTGAGAAAAACAGGATCAATGTCCCTGGGTCTCACTGATAAGTTCTATCAAGAATCAATAAGAACTTGAACTTGTGAGGTTGTCAGGTTCTGTCTCTGTTAGAGTCCTGTGATCTGGATGCAGATCAATCGCCCAATAGAAGTGGGTGGTACTTTCATTGCAGGAGAAATCAACTAAGGAAATGGAACTCCATAGATGACTTCCCATCAGTGCTCAATAAGAACTATATTGATTTTTCTAACATTTACCTGTTAGAAACCACCAAAATAGGCAAATTTAGAATATATATTTTAAAAATGGTCAAAAATCAAAACATCTAAAAACTGTGAATAAACTATGTAGATATTGTCCCAAGGAAGCTACATATGCAATTGGAAATTAGCCTCACCTGTAGAGTTAGAGAAGAAGATTGTTGAAATCCAGACAAGTCATGGACCCAAATTAAAGTAAATACATGACTTCCCATCAGTGCTCAATAGTAACTATATTTGTAACCATTTACATTTACATTAAACCATCACAATATGACTCATTATAAGTCAAGGCAAACCTCTAATATTTTTAAAATCTGTAAAAGGAAAAAAAAAAGTAAATATTTAAAATCTGTGAGTATATTTTGTGTAGAGATTGTCCCAGGGAATTACATATACAATTTTAAGTAAATCTGACCCATAGAAGAAACGGCTAGTAAAGATGATGCTGGACAAAGTGCCTTCACAATAGCGCACGGTTTATCAGCTAATGAGATAAAAAGGGATTATGAACATAAACATTTCATTCTGAGTACTCATCCATCTTGATAACAGTGACATGAACCTTATAGAAATAGGCAGGACAAACAGGATGTTTTTCTGTCCAACCGATGGAACTTCAACTCATCACTGTCTTTAAAATCTAACACTTCGGCCTGATACAAGTCCGCAGAAACATTACTGACAAAATAGTAGAATGATTTGGATTTTTTTGACCAGTCTTTATTCATCTAAGTGTAGAACAGACATAAAATAATAGTCAGCAGCAGTAACATGCTTTCTGTTTCAGGTTTAGCCAGTCATGGTTCTGGAGCATGAGACAGACACGCGACAATATGCAGAGGCTGCAAAGCAGATTAACTACATGAAGTAGGCTCAAATCCCACACAGTCAGCAGTTGGAGGGGAAGAGAAGAGATAGCCTCAGGATGTGTTCATGTCATACACTGTGGCTGATGAGTCTTTGCATTCCTACGTATTTCAATGCCAGTCTGCAAGAAGATCTGGGGTGGACGACATACTCTGACTTTCTCACTATTACAAAAGAACATGCGACTTTTAATGCTGTTGTAACTCTCCTCCCTGCAAACTCTGCAGAATTTCACAACGCTCCTATTCCTATTTCACTCTTATTTACTGGTAAAGGCAGGAGAATATTGGATGGAGATGTAAATGTCAGTTTTTTTTTTAAATTGACACATCCTCCTGTAAATATCAGAAAATACTGTATGGAACAAATGTTTTTGTTTTTTTAGCTGTTATCATTACAGTCCTGACTGAGTCAACTGAATGGTGGCTGTTAGATACGTGCACAGTAAGAGGAAGTGATGACGGCGAGAGTAATAAAACATCATTGAGACGAGGTAGGGTAAACAGGTGGTGTAAACTTAACTGTTCCGTCCATTTGATTGCACACTTCTACACAGCAACTGGTTTCACCCACAGACAGTTCACTATTTCACAGCCCACTTTCAGCTCTTTCTAACTTATTACAAATAAAAACAAAACAAATAAACTTGAGGGCTGGAAAGAGAATCTGAAAAGAAGGAAAAAAAATTCTTCTGTTCTTAAAGGAGTGGGTTGTTTGAAATGTAAAAATATTCAGAAAATTGTTTGGCAGGTTTCTTTACTAAAACACCTCTTTACTATAACAATATGCCTATTATTATTATTATTATTATTATTTAATTTGTTTTTTAAAGAAACAGTGTTGGGAAATTCATTGAGTTGTTCATCTGCAAAAATTCAGAAGAAAACTGATTCATTGCACTTCAAGAGTTTTATTGTCATTATGCAAGCATAACGAAATTTTCTGAGGAATTGAGAAATTCTTCGCAATTGAAGTCCTGAATCATTTGCAGCTCTGTTATTCTGTTTTTCATCCAACCCCGACCTTTGACCTTGTGTAACTGAGAAAGCATGCATGCAAGTATAATATTAATATCAAGTGCAACCGTACGGTGACAGAGCTGCCCCTCTTTATTTTTCTGGTTTTCTTATAAAAAATGGCCTCCACAAACCTAATGAACCCAAATTACCTGCCAAATGTTTTAACACCCCCACCTTCTCTAACAGAAATGATAGGCCCTGTTGCTTCCTGCATTGTCCAAATAAAGCGTGACAGGTAGGCAGCTTTAAATCAGATGGAGCATTTATCAGTGATGAGCAAAAGTCAGGAATCTCCTGACTTTTGCTTATCGCTGATAAGCAAACAGGACGCCTGGAAGAAATGCTTTTGTCATCTTTATAGGTTTCTAGAACTTTTATTTGAGCAATTCCACGTAAACGTCAACCTCACCCAATTATTGCTGTCAATAAAACAACAAAACAGCAGCCATCCCAAATCTTATCTAAGAACCTAAAGTTATAACTAATATTCAGAGGTTTTTTTTTTTGTCTTATCATGGTTAAATTGTTGATTCCAAGAACAGATGCCATGTGTATTTCAGACAGGTCACATCCATAATACTAATTTTTCCTTCCAAGGCTGCATAAAATACAAAATATTTAAAACAAATCTTTTTTTATGTTCAACTTGGACCTCTTTATCAAATGGATATCTGTATTTTGATTTTAGATTGACGAGTTCACAGAGTTCCATGAAAATGTGGAGTCACCGAAGAAAAGTTGCTGTTTTCCTGTTACATCCATAACATGTCTTTTTTTGCAATTTTCTTGTGCTCTAAATGTACTATGATTTTTTTTTCTCTATCACTTCTCCAATATGGGATGCCCTTAAAATATGCAACACCTATTTCGATACTGGGAGAGAATAAAATGGAACTGGGTCATTTGTTGCCATTTTGAGTTCAAATGTCACGTCCATAACACTGGAATTGCTCATATGGCATGGCAGCTTCTGAGAAAATGGAGGTGTAAGTTCTGACATTAGGCTGGAGACTGAACTAGTGTTACATTAAGACACCATTAGAGAGTAATTATTACCTTGGCTTTCTAATGCCAGAGACAAGTCAATGAACTACTGACGAAGGAAAAGTGGATCTGAGAAGCACAAGAATGAGAGTAAACATTAACCAATTGCAAAGTTCGTTTTGGGGTTAAATATACATACAGAAGACTACATATTGCATACTCTTAGAAACCATTTGCTCTTTTAGGATTGACTGATTAGGACTAAATAGACCAAGGTTAAATGTCACACATGGCTAAAGAGCAAAACCATGCTTTGGACTTCTAGATTTGATCAAGTCGTCAAGTCTGGAACTGTACAAACTCACCTTAAATGTATAAAGATAGTCCATCAAACTATACACAGGTGTGTTGCCAGGGCTACTGAGACAGCTGGTATTTGCTTTTCCAGCGTGAAAATAAAAAGTATCAGCCAAAAGCGTTGGCCAGTTTTAAGTACGGCACGTTGTTTCCCATTTCAGTTACGCCTGTCACATGACCAGGGCAGGTCCTTGGGGTAGGAAGAAGCGTTAGAGAGTGTTGGCTCTTAAAAACTCAGACCGAATTACCTGAACTCTCCCAAACCACACACACACATTGTTAAAAAGATAATAATTAACTTAGCAGAGTCAGAGCCAAGAGCACAACCAATAACTCCCGAGGCACTGTCAAAGCGCAAACATTTTTATCTTCGGTAAATCTTGATCATCGGGTTCCAGTCCCATAATTTTTATGTCATATAATAATTTTGTCGCTGTTAGCTGAATTAGTAGCCATTAGTAGCCATACAAACTGGTAATTGTCAGGAAAGATAGAATTTATTAATGAATAAATGAATTTATTGATGAAGACTGTCGCCAATAAAATTAGAATTTATGGAGCTACTTTGCTGGGTCAGTTTAAACTTGTATAACTCAATGTAACGGAGAAAATTAGCAAAATCTGGAAAAAAAAGGATTGTTTTAGCTGTAAAAAGTGGATCAGTATAATTCCTTAATTCCAATATGGACCAAAGAAAACAGGGTATTGTTTTCACCTGTGTGAGAGTGACAACTATCTCACAAATCACAGCAATCTTTATGAAACCCAGCACCCCAAACCCTTTACATTTTCCTGTATGAAACTAACAGTGTCTGAGATCCTATTGTTTTGTAAAGCTATACTGTTAATACAAACACTTCCTGTTCCTCTTTCAAGTTAAAAGCCCTCTAATGTCTCAGGTCACAGTTCCTTTTCTTACTAATGGCCTTTATGAAACAAAAAGTAACATAGAAAAGTGTTTGGGAGAATGAGTTCTGTTCATTTGTTTAAAATGTAAAACTCTCGCCAATTGATATTTTCAAAATGCTCAGATACACTGACGATACTGACAGCTTTTTTGAAGGATGTACAAGTTCAGCATTGCTCTTGAACACTACAGGCCAATTTGAGTGACTTAGCTCTGGTGTTAACATTGTGTTTACTGTTACAACTAAAGATGCGTTTGTGCTTATGTGGCCCTGCACTATATTCTTGACTAAAATACATCTCTGGAAAAATTCAGAGACCACACCAATTTCCTGTGAAATCAGCATGTGTGCATGTATGACAGCCATTCCATTCCTGTGTCTGTTGAATTCCAACACAAGCACGCCTTATTCTACTGAATAAAAATCTGATTCATGTATAATTTAAGAAGGAGAAGTATAGACACCACTACTGTGGCCATTACTATCTTCTTACAATATGTAAAAACAGTGTTAATAGAACCGCAAAAGTAACTGGATCCAAAAACAACTATTGAAAAACTACTGGACTTCTGCTCTAATAATGTTCCCAAACTCTGAAGGCTGGTTTTTCTATCTGGACAATGTTCCTGGCCTAAGCTAGGTCCATAAAGGTGTGGATGACAGACCACCAGGTGCTGCATAAAGTCATCCAACAGCAATGGAGGAGAACCAAGACACATGAAGCTGTCACTGAAAATCAGGGTTTTTCCACCAAATACTGACATCTGAATTTCTCCACAGTTACAACATTAATATTGCGTTGTTAAAAATGAATATGAACTTGTGCTCTTTGCATTATTTGAGGTCTGCATCTTTTTGTTATTTTGACCATGTGTTATGGTCTGCAAACACATGTAACTAAGTAAGTAATACAGTGTATAAGAATTAAATACAGTTTAAAATACTGTTAAAATACAGTTAAAACGCCATTAAAATGCTATAAATATTTTAAGTGCAGTCAGTTTGTAGCAGCCCTGAGTCAGTTTAAGATGTTGTTTAAAATTATATTATATTTGCACATGAGGGCGGCACGGTGGTGCAGTGGTTAGTATTCGTGCCTCACAGCAAGAAGGTCGTGGGTTCACGTCCAGCACCAGTCAGTGGTGTTGGAATTGAACTCACATCTTTCTGTGTGGAGTTTACATGTTCTCCCCGTGTCTGCG
>JAPTYR010000014.1:16534147-16552312 GCA_029814505.1 Siphamia roseigaster
ATAAAAAAAAAAAAAAACACTTAAGAATTTTTCATTTGAGAACAGCCCAAAAATTAGCACGGGGTCTTTATAGGTTAATTACTTGTTGATGGAGTTTTGCCTTCTGATCACTGAAACCAAGGATGTCAACCAATTATTCCATACCACTTCAGTACAGAAATGGTCATGAAGAATTAATGTCCAATCTCCCTGGATACAACAGGAGGTTAATGGGACTACAGTTTTCCCTTCTGGAGACAGTCGACTCTGGTGTCCTTCATTTACCTTCATGTGTGCTATCTGGTCCTGTTCCCAGTTGAAGCGCTTCATCTGGTTCTCTTCCAACTCCTCTCTGGTCTTTACATATTGGTCATAGTTACCCTTAAGAGTAAAAATAGAGTTGCACAGTCAACCAACAGGGACTAAACAAACCAGATACATTATTAGCAACATACCACATCCACTTCCCTTATATAGTGTCCACTTTTGTGGATGTCTGAAGTCGATTATAGACACTATAGAATACCTTCCAAGTGATGGTTTGCTGTCAAACACTGCCCAACAGATACGATAGTGTTTCCTGCGGAACTGAACTGGTGTTTTGGCCAGGAGGTGCACACATGTGCGTCAGTCGGTGTTTGTGTGTGTGGGGTGGGACTCAGCCACAAGAGTGCGTTTCCATCCTACTTTTAATACTATGTGGCGGTGCGGTCTGTGGCTCCCACAGAAGTGAAATTTTTCACTCATTCATCTTTTCCCCCACCTCCTGAAGCCTCACAAACTTTCATTTGAAGGGACAAGACATTTCTCCTGACCTATTGTATACAAGTTTAATGTAACAGTAATTTTTTTTTTGTGTGTGATATGTTAAGTGTGGCAGCAAGGATTTCGCATTGCCGCAGCAAAATCTGTACCAGTGGAAACGCTATGCTACATTGACGGCATTATGGTCTTACCGTGTAGTATTTCAGTTTTCTCTGATGCAGGTGGATGATATTGGTGCAGACACCGTTCAGGAAGTCTTGAGAGTGTGAGATCAGTACGAGGATTCGCTTGAACCTGAAACATCAAACTGGTTGATCATGTTGACCCAAATTTAACAATTTAACTAATACATGTGAACCTGAACTTACGACTTCAGCTCCTCCTCCAACCACACACAGGCGTCCAGATCCAAGTGGTTAGTGGGCTCATCCAACAACAACATGAAGGGCTTGATGAACAAAGCTCTAAAATTTAATAAAGGAAATTAATTAGTTAACTTTTTAAAAAGTTACATTTTTTTAATTCAAGGCCCTTCTTAGTGATACTCTATAATTGGATTTAATCAATTATACAGTACAACAGGAGATAAAGTGGAGAAACTCCCAATGATGAGATGATGCAAATACCCAAACAGTGCCATGTCCTGCTATACTTTCTAAACTTGCATTGTGTGCAACAACCACAGATTATGATAGACAGTCTGAAATACACAACAGTTGACACTGGAACCTATTCAGAGTTCTAGGAAACATTTGAATACTTTACCGGGCAAGAGCGACACGCATCCTCCAGCCACCACTGAAGTCCTTTAGTTTCTTCTGCTGCATTGCAGCACTGAAACCTAAACCATGGAGGATTCGAGAGGCTCGCATCTCTGCCTTGTCTGCATCGAGCTCTTCTAGACGCTCATACAGCTCCATCAGCTTCTCACACTCCGCTATGGGGGCGAGAACAATATTTACTATTAATATCATCAATACAGCAACAACCCACACTCAATTTCACATCTTTGTATTTGGAAACAATATTATCCATCCTAGAAGCAATAAATTATATGCTCAACTGCCAGCTGTTGATAGCTATACATTCTGCATATGTTCTTTATGTTGTACTGTATGAAACATACGAACTCACAGTCCTCATGGGCAAGTCGCTCAGCCTCTTTCTCCAACATAATCCTCTGTTCATCCACCTCCATGACACACTGCAGAGCGGTCTTTTCGCTGGGGGCCATCTCCCGGGTCAAGTGGTAAATATCTATATGCTCTGGAATGGGAACCTCACGATGCCCAATGGCTGACAACAGCATGGACTTTCCTAGCAGGAGGAAGGAAAACTTTAGTAATGGTGCATGTATGTATGACCGTGAAAGATCTCCCATTTGTGCTGAAGGCATCCGCTGATGCTATGTGAATGTATAATCCTGTGAAGCAAATTATGTACAAGAAGTTCTTGATTGTGAAGGAGTGGAGTAGCTACAGGTTATCTGAACATACATGTAGCTTCTTAAAATGCTAACTGGAACAGCCAGAGGGAATAATTTCATCTGGTTAACAAAAACTGTATTCTTTATTAAGAAAATGTTTCACCATTTGGAGAAAACATCCTGGTACTAACACTTCCTTTAAGGATTGCAGCAATTGGTTTTTTTTTTTAGTTTTTACAACATTGTACCAACCCTTTTAATCATTATATGTATTCATTTATTTAAATACTGAATTTATCCCACAATTTTGAGTAGTCAAATAGAAATATAGTTTCTATTTGAAACTATATTTTTATAGCACACAATAAGAGTATTATGCCAAGTACTGCACTAGATGTTTGCATACTATCTTTTTACACCCGTCACAGAGCCATCTGTATAAATGCCACCTCTGCCAGTTGCTTTGGGCTGACATGTACACTCAGACCCACAGCTCATCATCAGTGTCATGTCTACAATAAATACTCAGCTCCAGCTAACTTCTGAAGATGGCTCTGAGCAATTTTCTTCAATACGTCTATAATGTTACAATATATACACCAACTGTAAACATGTTCCAGGAGGATCCACTTACCTGTGCCATTAAGGCCAATGAGACCATAGCGTCTGCCCGAGTTGAGCTCCAGGCTGGTGTCTGCCAGCAGCTCCTGACCATGGAAGGTGAGTGACAGGCTGCTAATGTGGACATCAGTGCTGTTGGGGTGTGAAGCTAGAACGCCCGTCACTGCCCGTGCCTCAGTCTTTCGCAGCTCAAATTCATCTAGCTCTTTTGTCAAGTTGGCAATACCTGTAAAAACATCCCAATATCTGTTTCAGACCTTCTTAACCTACACATCACCTTGTAATAACTTCTCCAAGTGAGAGACAAACAATCAACTGTAAATGATCAACTGTAAAAATCGATGTTGAAGTTGTTAATCCAACTGGACAGAAATATTATTTGATATTTTAGGAGTCTCACCATTACTCTCAGCTCCATTGCGCTGTAGCTCTGGTTGATCACTCTCCTCGTTTACATCATCAGGTTTCTTGGTTCGCTGACGGGCCTTGGCAGCCTCCTTCTTCTTTGCTGCCTTCTTCTTGGCCAGGTCCGACGGCATGGCTACACAGGGCTATTTAACATCAGGAAATGAGATGAAGAAAGGCCACATGTCGAACAGGTTTAATCCTTTATAGCGCCATGGTGCTGCCTGTACAAAACTTTGACGTTTTCGAATCAGCTCATTATCACTTCGACATTTTTACTTCCATACTTGACTTTTATACACTTAAACAAAATATTTATGGTAAAAATCTTTCTTAAGTTAAAAGTAAGACAGGTCACCTCAGTGGCCTTACAAATACAACACATGCCGGTAACCAGAATCTGAATTTCACCGTTATCTGAAACCATCATCTAACGGAGTGAAAAATCAAATCACAATTGAGTTTACGGACACTCTAATGGCAACATTATTAAAAGAAATGCCTATCATCATACAGATGGACTTAGCAAACCGAGAACCCATTTTGGTTTCTTTCAGTACCACCTGCTCGCACGTTGGGCTCTATGTTATAAAGGCTGATAACCAAGCTATTAGCTACTAGCTAAAATCAGCTAACGACATTTACATAAGCGGTATTTTAAGTCACTTAACGGTGCGTTAGACAGCACCATCACCAAAAACGCTTAATTATCTACTTATGTGATAATGTCACACGTATTGTCAGTTTCGTCAATGTTGATAAGTTGCCGATGACTACGTTAGCAAGCTCTTTAGCCAAGCTACAAAGGCTAGCTTTAATGAATAGGCCTTCGGGTCTAGCTAAGCTAACTTGACGCAAGGCCGAAACTGCTACGGCAAGATCTGAAGCCGGGTAATCCATTGGTTATCAAGACGAAATCAAGAAAAACAGTGTGTCATATCAACGTGAACTGTGGCTATAATATACTGTAAATATAATGTTGTCTCTTACCTAAAAATGAATTACTGGTCTCAGGAGCACACCACCGTCTCGTGTCCACTTTTCGCCGGATGGATGTACCCGCTTGCCAAACCGCCAGACAGGCCATATATGGTCAAGAAGGGCGGTGAGAATGGATGTCCCCTCCCCTTCTCATGAGACTGCAGCAAAATGTAAATTTACTTATACATTAGCTGTAACTTTAATCCATTACACTATCAAACCATGTCCTGGTGGATGTACAACAGCTAAAAGGCAGTGCTAACTTAATAACGCGAATAAATGAAATGCAGATGTGTGATGGATCCTCCTCTAAGTGACGTTTAAGCTTACTAATGTGTTTTATTTCTTTCTTTCTTTATTTTAGATCCGAATAGACCCACGTTTTGGCGTAGGTTTACCTGCCTCAAAAGCTCATACAAGTTGATGGTTTATTTTTCGTCGTCTCCGTTACAGTTTTGACTGATCGCGGAGCCAGGTTTGCAGATACGGAGATGATGCTGCAGCAGAAGCAGAGGCTCCGGGGATGATGATGATGAGTGGGAGCAGGACGTCAAGGGAAACAGACGTTTTTTCTTATTCCTGTGTGTGTGGCACTCAATTTTGGAGGAAGTCCAGAAACTGAGGAAATGGACGCCGTGTGTTTGGCTATTCGCATTTAATTTTCACTCGTATCAACGTCAAGTAATGGAATATATGTTTTCGAGTCGGTGTTACAAGAGAAGAGACGTGCAGCGACATATCTGCACAACAACGGAGCCGATGCTAGCTTGCTAGCTTACTCTGATGTTTGTTCTTTGGATGTATAACGTTGCTCTTGTGGCCATACCGTCAGATTTAACCATGTTTAGATAAGTTTAATTTGACATTTAGACTCCATTTTCGTAAAACTTGACTGTCGACTTTACCGGGTTATATTTAAGCATATTGCTACATTAGTTAGCAGTCTTTGGATAGCCATTACATTAGCCAAAATTAGTTAACGCTAAGCTAATTAACATAACGTTAGCTCAGAGGACAAATTAAATGCACAAAGTTAGCAATAAGTTGTACAATCACAAACGGACCATTTTGGCTTAATGTTAAGTCAGAATAAATTCCAAAAGAATGCAAATATTTGATACATGTATGAGCAAATTTGATAATACATTAACAGCACAGTTTATATATGAAGAGTCTATAGCATGCCAGCACTTGTAAAATGTGTAATTTGCTGCGGCACAAAGTGACGTTCACGGATCATCTTTACTTGATGTGGGATTGAACATCTGCTGTCTCAGCATGGGGCATTGAGAGGAAAAAAAAAACAGTATGTGACATTTAGGGCAAGTTTCTGTCAGGATTTTTTTTTCCACGAAGAAAAAAGTATTTTGGGGTTAAAATGTTTTCTGCTAGGGTAGGATTGTGAGCGGTTTGCAGATGCTCATTTACTAGTCATTTTTCCAGGACGGACTCGTCAAGAGTATCCCATAAAACTGCCAAATATGCGTCTTTCCTCCTTTCTGGCCGTGTTCAGGCCCGCTTTACCCCTGATCCTTGGGTTGTCTCTGGGGTGCAGTCTCAGTCTTCTGATGGTGTCCTGGACTCAAGGGGACACGGATGACTCCTGTAGAGATGAACTGGGCAACGGGAGACTTTTCTTGGGCAGAGGAGATGCTCAGAGAGACTCCAGAGACGGAGCAGGGAATGAAGACTTCCAGCCACGTATCGTGCCCTATCACAAAGACCCAAACAAGCCACACAAGAAAGTCCTCAGGTGAGTGTGGAAGTCAACCACACGGAAATATCACAGATGTGCACAGCAGAGCTTTGACCAAGACGGATGGTATGAAAGACTTGTGTGAAGAGTCTGTAAGAAGTGTTGGAATGGGTTGTGCATGCATGAACCAAAGCACTTCCTTATACTGCTGTACAGGATTTGTTTTAAGACCCAGTAGACAATTTGATCCTAATGGATTTACAAATGATTCTTCTCTTCTAATAAGCTTATGTTTAAATCTCCTTTACAATAACCTTATTGCACTGAATGAGAAAGGTAGTTTACCTATTGATAAGAGGGTATGTTAGTTTAGTTTAATCTTTTTAAAGGTATGTTAGCTTATGTCAAACCAGCATATCCACAAATGGGTTTTTGCTTTAAAGGTGAATATTGCCTGGCTTTACATTATCAGCTGAAAATCTGAAGGAGATGGACAAATTATGTCGAAATCTATTTTTAAGACATGAAGTCCAAAACATCCACTGTTGACCAAAAGCGTCTATTGATGCTTTAATTTATTTAATAAATGTTTATCCACTGATCCTATTAATACATGTAAATAATTCAGATAACATGCAGTTTGTCATTATTACAAGGTTAACAGATATGACCAATGTGGATGATCAGATGTTCTGTAGTGAATGTGGAAACACTGTAATTTGATTCGCCAGTAAAAGCCATGGAGTTTGATGAATGGCAGTGGATGTCGAGTTGTTTTTTTATGTTCAGTTAATGGTATATTTTGTTTAAAAGTCACTTTTTCCTCTCCTTTTTTTCCCCTGATTTTATCCAATTACCTTTTGAATTAACAAAAATAGTTCTGGATCTTAAAGGGTTCATGTTGACCAGTTTTCTTTTGTAAAACATGAAAACTGAGTATAAATTTGTTGAAATATCCTGTTTTCAGAATTTATTAACATTACACTGTCTTCATGTTTCTTTTCTTTTTTTTTCTGTGATCACTTTTTTTAGAACTCGATATATCCATACTGAACTTGGGATCAGAGAGCGGCTGCTGGTTGGCGTCCTGACCTCTCGGGCTACTCTCAACACACTTGCCGTGGCCGTGAACCGCACAGTTGCCCATCACTTCCACCGCACCTTTTTCTTCACAGGGCTTCGCAGCCCCAAGGTGCCTCACGGCATGACTGTGGTTGCCCATGGTGACGACCGGCCGGTGTGGCTAATGTACGAGACCATACGTCACCTCCATCAGCACTACGGCTCAGACTATGACTGGTTCTTCTTGGCTCAGGATGACACTTACATGCAGGCCGATCGTTTGTCAGAGCTGGTGGGCCACCTGAGTGCGGGTCAGGAGCTGTATATGGGCAGGGCGGAGGAGTTCATTGGTGGCGAGGAGAAGGCTCGCTACTGCCACGGGGGATACGGCTACTTATTGTCTCGCAGTCTGCTGGCCCGACTGCAACCTCACCTTGACACTTGCCGTAATGACATCCTCAGTGTGAGACCTGATGAGTGGCTGGGCCGCTGCATTATTGATTACCTTGGACTCAGTTGTGTAGAGGTACACCAGGTAAGTACACAGGGACTAATGCATGGATAATAACAGAGCTTCTGCAGTCTAAAAGTAGGACCTTTGTGTGTAAAAATATTACATTCACACAGGAATTCAGGAAACGTAAAACTACCAGCAAATGCTCACTAATATTGTAAATTCACAGTGGGCACATTGGCAAAGTCACCAAGGATCTATTTCACGTTGAGGTGACATTTAGGTCATAAATAGTGTTGAATTTAACATGTCGAAACCTGCAGAATCCCTGCAACAGAAGTGCACAAAGGAATCCTAACTATTAAGTGTATATCACCTTACTGTGTGTGGAATTGTGTAAAGGATACTAATACCTTCTCTCATATTCGTTTTGGCTCACAGGAGATGACATACCGGTACTTTGAGCTTGGGAAAAACGCTGACCCTGAACGTGAGGATAGTGCACAGTTTAAAAATGCCTTCACTGTCCATCCTGTATCAGAACCAAACCTCATGTACCGTCTTCACAAGCGTTTCAGCCAGATTGAGCTGGAATTGACTTATTTACAGATTCAGCAGCTGCAGGTTTGTCATACTTCACAGTTGTTGATACTGAACCATGATAAGGTGTTTTTGTATATCCTTATCTGATGGGAAAGCATGTTGTTAAGCCGCCGTTCTGTGTGAAACAGTGTTGTTTGTCTTCTTTTTTCAACACACCTAGGCAGAAATCCCAGACTGATGCAATATTTATACATGTCAGAAAGCCAAGAATAGGGAATTAGTGTTTTGGGCCATGAAATATTACATTCCAACATTATAGCATTCTGAATTTAATTGCCCTGGGAAGTTTTGATTTATATTATAATTAATGCAGTGCTAATGAATGTTTATTACCTGGTCTCTGTGGATCTGTAAAGATAGTAAAATTCAATCATTGACCTTAATAAAAGTCACATTAACTTCATAATCCAATCCAAAGACCCTTACTGAGAAGAAAAGAGAAAATTAAATAAAAATGATAGATAGGAGCATGACTTTAGTGCGATCTGGCTTGAGAACAGTGCTTTTATTACCTATTAAAAGTGATGAATTTGAAACCTGCTACACTTGGTGTAAGACGAGGCTCAAAAAAGGAACTTGGACAAGAAATAGATTTTGAATAGCATTAATAATGATTGTTTAAATCCTAAAACAGCATTAAATATGTTAAAAGGGTTTGTTAGGAAGTGACTTCACACAACAGAGTGATCCAGTTTATTATGAGGTAAAATGTTTACATAAATGTTTGTGTTTTGGTCCAATGGTTTACATTTTTTGTGTGCGCTCATCAGATGCAGATCAACAACCTGAGTGACTTGACACCTGAGGGGAAGGCTGGAGTCACATGGCCCGTCGGACTAAACCCCCCCTTCAAACCAAGGACCCGTTTCGAGGTTATAAACTGGGAGTATTTTACAGAGGAGCACATTTATTCATGTATTGACAGTTCGCCAAAGTGCGAGATGCGAGGGGCCGATCGTGCTGATGTAAGCGCTGTTCTGGAGATTGCTGTGGAGCGTCTGAACGAGCGCTACCAGCCGCAGCTTCGCTTCCGCAAGCGACGCCTTCTTAATGGCTACCGCCGTTTTGATCCCACCCGTGGTATGGAATATGTGCTGGACCTGGCGCTGGAGGCGTACACACAGAAAGGCCACAGCCAAGTGATTGTCAAAAGGGTCAACCTGCTGCGGCCTCTCAGCGCGGTTGAGATTATCCCCATGCCTTATGTGACGGAGGCAACACGTGTGCAGGTCATCCTACCCGTCACCGCCCAAGATCAGGACTACGTCAGTAACTTCCTCGACATGTATGTGATGAATACTTTAGACACCCACGACAATGTGTTACTCACATTTTTGTTCATCTATGATCCTTTTGATGCACAACGAGTCAGTCAGACTGATGTGTTTGCTGGCATCAAGGCCATGATTGGGGAGGTGGAGAAACGGTACGGTGATGTAAAGATCCCCTGGATCAGCGTGAAAACAGAGGTTCCCTCACAGGTGAAGCTCATGGACATAATCTCCAAAAAGCATCCAGTGGACACGCTGTTTTTCTTGGCCAGTGTGTGGACAGAAGTTAACGCAGACTTCCTGAATCGCTGCAGAATGAACGCCATCAGCAACTGGCAAGTGTTCTTCCCCATCCACTTCCAGGAGTACAGCCCTGCTGTCGTTTACCGAGACCAGCAGCCATCTGCCGCCTCTTCCTCTTTTGCCTCCGAGTCCCTGCGAGACGGACACTTTGACCGCCATGTCTTTGATGAGGCTTGTTTTTACAACGCTGACTACATGACCGCTCGCACCAAGATGGCTGCCGACATCTTGGATAACGAGGAGCTGCTGGAAAGCATGGACGTGTACGACATATTTGTCCGTTATTCGGGCCTGCATGTATTCAGAGCAGTGGAACCGGCGCTGATCCAGAAGTACGTGCGGCGATCCTGCAACCCACGTTTTAGTGAGGACATCTACCACCGCTGTGTGCTGAGTAACCTGGAGGGACTGGGGTCACGGTCTCATTTAGCCATGGCTTTGTTTGAACAAGAGCAGGCTAACAGCACCTAGACGGTTACATGGTACCGCAAACCTCAGACTACTCAACTGAACTGAACAATGTGAATCGTTACTCAATATCCTGACCCACATACTGAAGTCCATGCCCTTGGACAAGGCAGAAAATGGTCCCATCGTCCTGGGTAAGGATGGTCAAATGTGTAGTGATGCAGAATTTTGTAACCTTCAGCTGGAAACGTCTGCTCACTGTTTACGAGTACTGTCATGTCTAGACCAATAAGTCATGAGTCATACGGTTGTCTCCTCGTACAGACGTTCACAGATTACAGAGCAGCTTTTATGTCCCTGCTATTGATGGGATACGGGAGGAGAAACACTATTTATAAGCCAGTTAAACAAAATGAGACGACATGTCTTGGAATAATAAAAAAAAAAAAAGCCTTCATTGTTTAATGCTAATGTTTGTAATTCACTGAGGGGAAAAAAACTGGAAGTCTTCTTTAATGAAGATGTTTAAGGATTCACTTAGAATCTGTAGGCTGCCTTGTCTTATAAGATGTCCCTCATGTATTAAAGAGTAATATTTCTGCTCAGACTGGGTCTTCATTTGGATTGTTCAGAGTGTAAAACTGCTTGTTTCAGTCTCATTAGACAAAAGACAACTGTTTACCAGATCTGTCTGCAGCATGTTGGAACACTTACTCCCGGAGGTGTCGTTTATCTGTTTGGCAAAGCTGCAGTAGAACCCGTATGGCAGATAACTCTTCCAGTCGGCTGCGATGCCATGTTCAAACTCAGAATAGTCTTTCCAGTTTGACTAAAATCTTTTACTGCAGCACCCAGAGGCAGTGAACAGTTTGTTCCAAAGCGGCCCGCCCTGCCTCATCTCCTCACATCAACTCAGTAATTCTCCACCCCTGCCCGGGCCTCCCTCGGCTTTGGCTAGTATTCTGTACACATGTGTCTACTGGGACAAGACTGAACTCAGTAACCAGAGGGTGGCTCGTGTCCACCTAAGCAAGGTTTGCAACCGTGCGGGTGGTTAACCTTCACAGAAACATGGTCGAACAGGCTGAATGGCTTCACACAGCTCCCTGTTCCCTCCTCCTACTCTGCTTCTATAAAGGGGTGAGACTATTACCCCCCCCCACACCCCTTAACCACACTCAAAACGTCTCCATGTGAGGGGTTTGTGGCGTGGCTCTGGAGAATAGCAGAGGAGTAAGGGAGTGAAAGGGGCTCTTTCTGAGGTGGAGTCGTGGAAAGGCCTCCACCTGCTTCCTTATGAGATCAGTGAACAATAAGATGCTTGTCTGCCACCTCTGATAAACGCCCCGCCCATGTCGGAAACACCACCCACCTATGAGCCAGGCACTAAATGTACACTTCACTGATGCAGAGTGTTCGTGTTCACTGACTAAAGCCTAATGTGCTGTAGCAGGCCCCTGTGGTTAGTTTCATGATGGGATTTTGCAGTTTTTAAAACCAGCAGAAAAGTGATTTTAATGTACGGAGTGAAGACAGAAAAAGTATAAATATTAATTTGAGTGGATTTGTTGAAATGGTAGCACTGACAAACTAATTTAATCCTTTTTTTTCCCCACCAATCAACCTAACACTAAATTAAAAGTTCAAATGTGAAGGACTGAGGATCGTCCAGTTATAGAAATGGAATAAAATTATTATTATTTTTTTTCATCGAGGGCTGTGTTGTTGGCTGTTCATGAGGTGTCTAGAGAGTCTTTAATGTGTCTACAGCAGCTTTGACAAAGAGAAGTTAAGTGGTTATGGGGTGTTGATTTGGTTGTAATGTTAAACTTGACCACTAGGTGTCACTAAAGATGACATTGTGGACCTTTAATAGATGTGTGAAGTCAAAATAGTTTTAAGGTGAACAGGGTAAATGATCAAATTATAGATATTACCATGAAACTTCCTCTGTGATTATTTACACAAGTATGAAAAAAATGTATTAATATGTGAGATTTGTATGTTTAATGATGCAAATTAGATATCTTATTGACCATTTAACCCCTGATGTGCCAGCGGTGACATGTTCTAAATTGGTTTTAAATATTCATAAAAATTAAAGTGTTTGCTTAACAGTTACACTTCCAGATGTTCTGATAAGAATAGATCTTATTCTTTCCACACATTTAATTCAGTGTTTTTTTTTCTCTGAATTCTGACTTTAATTCTGATTTTAAAGTCAGAAATCTATTTTTCAGAATTCTGATTTTTTTTACCCCCCTCAGAATACTCACTGTTTTTTATATTTCTGCCTTTTTTTCCCTCAGAATTCTGACTTTATTGTAATCTGTTGTTTTTCCTGCTGGAATTCAGATTTTCTTTCCCCTTCAGAATTATGACTTTAATTATGATTGTAATCAGAAATCTGTTTTTGGTTTTTTTATTTATTTATTTATTTTCAGAATTGTGACTTTTCTTTCCTTAGATTGACTCACTTTTAACTCAGAATATTGACTTTTTTCTCATAACTCCAACTATATTTGCTCAGAATTTTGACTTTTTCTTCATATTTCCACCTCTTTTATTGTCAGGATTGACTTTTTCTCCTCATAAATCTTCTTCCTTTCTTCAGAATTCTGACTTCAATTTCAGAATTCCAACTTTTTTCTCATGACAAAAAAAGTCATAATTATGATGTTTTTCCTATAATAACAATCTATTGGACCTTAATGTTTTGGGTTTTTTTTTCCCCCCAGTGAACATAATCCTCTTTTACAAGTCCTACATACAGAACATTTATCACAGACTTGTCAGGAGCTAAAGTGTTAAATATGCAGAATTTTGCATAAATTTTCAGTAGATGGATCTCAAGATATGACAAAGCCAGGTGCAAAATTATTTTTTTTTCATTTTGTTCACACGCAAGATGACAAAGTTACAGATGGATTTCAGGATATCTGCTTTGACTGAAAATGAACATATATATAATATTATCTGTCAAGTTTTACATAAAAAAGACCCACCTAAAACTGTAATAAATCCCCCTATACTGTAGTCAAGTATATTATCGGTCGACATATTATTACAGAATCAGTCAGGATATTTTATTACATTATTGGGTTTTATTACATTTTCAATCAAGTTAAGTGCACATTTTATGTTTTCAGGGAATTATTACATTATAGGGTTCTACGTTTCCCTTTAGCTCTGAAATCTGTGCACATATTGAATCCTACACTGAATTACTGTCGATGCACTTACATGAAACTAAATGAACACATAAAATACAGTAACTACCATCATTTTTTTACCCTAGTTCTAAACTACAAATTGAAGTATTTGTATTTTCCTCAAGAATTTACAGTCTGCAACTACTCCTTCACTGTCAGTAGCAAATATAGTTTCTTTTTTTACCCTTAATTCACAACTTTAACAAATAATGAACTAGGAATTTAAAACAAGGTATTTCTAGTGCTGGTTATTGTTTATAAGTATTTGATTTGTACTGATAGTGATGCCCTTCCTTCAGTGCCTGTTAGGAAATGATGCTTGGTAAAAAAAAAAAATGTCCCTTTTTACCATTAAAAGTAATAATAATAACCTTTTTAGCACAATTTGAAGCACTCTGTTAACACTATAATTCATAAGTTTTTAAAAAAAAACTTATTTTAGTTCCATAATACTGTAAATAATGTCAACTCCAAATTTTCCTTAAATGATGAAAATGCTTATAGATACGAACTATCCTTTAAAAGAATGTGAAAAACATGAACAACCTAAATTTCGTGAGAAAAATAAGTGCAATTTTAACAATAATATGCTTCATTTTATCATTTACACACGTTCATTACATCTTATAGATGACAGTGGATCTACAAATACACAAAAATGACAACTTTTTTGTGAAACGATTGTTTGTTTTACAGTAAAATTCCATGAAAATATTTATATTGACAAAGAAAAATTCAAGTCATGAGTATTTGTAAGTTATAATGACACAATGATTTGTACGTAGAATCTGAACTAAAATCTTTGTTACCATCTTAATTGTAATTTTTTGCATTTCATAAATTCATCCCACAGGCCACACTGGAACCTTTGGAGGGCCACATTTGGCCCCTGGACCGCATGTTTGACACCTCTGCTATAATGAATTAAACTGAGAGCATGTATTAATGGTAAAGTTTACTCCTATTGCATATTGATCAAAAAATGACATCAGATACTCAATAGAATTTAATACAGAAGAGGATTAGGGCCACTAAAAAAAACTTCAAAAGATTTTTTTTTCAGGGGTGTAATAACTCTGACTTTAATCTCAGAATTCTGAGACACAAAAGAAATAAGCTTTTACATTTTATTTCAAGTGTAAAACATTGATTTGCATGTAGACTTTTGCGTTCATAGCTTGATTCATTATTAGAAACACATTCGATAAAAAGCATCTCCTATAAAAAGCTTGGATATTTGTCCTTAATGTTTTAATATCTATATATACATAACAATAGATATTTAACATCTATAACATATATTCACCTAATCGTCATAATTATTGTATCTTCACCCATAAGTAGCTGGGATGGGCTCCAGTGACCCTAGTGAGGATAAAACAGGTTCAGAAAATGAATGAATGAATATTTAATATAGATTTAATATCTATAAATCCATATATTCGTGTATAATTAATTTGGTTTCTGTGGTTGTAGTGGGTTAGGGTGTCATCCTGATGAAACTGATGTTATTTGACTTTAAAGTGGACATGAATATCTATAGAATTATTATTATTAGACCTCGATGCATTGGCAGAACTTGAAAATTGTGTTTTTCAGTTAGTAAGGTAATAACAAATGTGCTTTTTTTTTTTTTAATTAACCATTATTGCAGTATATTTTACCCTCATAGCATAATTGCTGGAGTATTACTTTTGTCTGAAAAATCCATCAACACTGGTAAGATGAGCAACTCAAAGATTTATATTTAATAAATTTTATGTTTATTTTGGTTTTGCATTATGTTGAACTCCTTTTCACTACTTTCTGGTAGTTGACTCTGCAGCAGTGCATCCTATTCTCTAAAGCCCCTACATTTCATATACAAGTCGATATTTACAAACTCTTCCACAGAACATTATTCTACTACTGGAATTTAAAATGTTATATTTTTGTAATTTACAATATTTCGCTGTCAGCTTAAGATAAAGGAAACCAATGTAGATATTTCGTAGTTATTTCTGTGAGATCTACCTACACAGTACATTTGACAGTGTAAAAAATGCACTGTCAAAGTATTTTAATTCTTTCAGAGTTATTAAAAAAAAAGAGAGTAAACTTTAGCAAGGCAACTTCTAGTGTTGGTGAAAATAATTGGAGTTAACATAGATTTTACACTGTCAGTGTCATATATTCAGTGTTAAAATAAAATGATTCTCTATAGAGTTAATTCAATACCGATAAGAGTAAGATACCTTTGAGTGTTAAAAAAATAAGTGAGAAGTTGAACAAAGAAAAACTGTGGTAAGTTTTTCTAAATAAACTCTGACTTTTGCTTTTGTGTTTCCAGCAGAATCTGTGTGAAACAATAAAGTTCTAAATCAACTCTCTGGAGTAATTTATTTATCAACAAGTAGTGTTAAGTACATTTAACACAGGAAAAAGTTATTTCTTAACACTAAGCTCTTCAGTGTTGAATGTGAATAACACTAAGGTTGTTATTTATCACATAGTGTAAAACTTGTTTGATATTAATTACTCTTACTAGTGTAAAGCTGACTCTAGAAATGTAATTCTAGGTTCAGTGTAAAATTTGCACTCTGTAGATATGGACCATATGTTCACTGAGGTAGTGTTAAAATTAACTCTTAAAGTGGTACAGTCTGTCTGTCTATCTATCTATTCAAACATGTGTACACACATATATATATGTACAAAAAAATGTACATTATTTATACAAGTATTTGCTCTTTTTGCTTAAAGAAGTGTAATTATTTTTATTGTTCTGCTTTTACTACAACAGAAAAGGTATTTTGTGTACTGAAGAACATCCAAACTGTATTTGATAGAACATTTCATAACAAGTTCCAACAGGAAAACAGATGGAATAAGAAGTATCAAGAGGAAATAAAAAAGGAACTCCACTACCCACTGGATGTTTACCACGTCATACGCGGTACACACACTGAACATTTGTAATAACTTTACCATCCCCCAGAAGTTTTCATTTGAAATTTATAGAATAAAACATTTTATGTCCATAATAAATCCTCCTAGTATCATTTCCTCTGACCATGTAGTCACTCTGATATGGACATGTCCAATGGTGTAAATGGTTTGGAACTCCCTCTATACACTGCAAAAAATCTAAATCTTTTTGTGTGTATTGTATTTTTCTCATTTCTAGCCCAAATATCTCATCGCACTTAAAATCAGACATAACCACCTAAAGAGGAACTTTTCTGTCAGATATAAGAACTGATTTAAAGAAAATAGATCTGGACAGTTTTATTTCAAGAAATCTTAACAAGATCATTTCCACTTGTTCCATTGGCAGATTGATATTTTTATTTTTTGCTTAATTCAAGCAAAAAAAAAAAAAAATACCTGGTATTATTTTTTTTAAACTTGTTTTTAAGAGGAGAATTTTTTTTGTAGTGATTGACTGACATGGATTTTTTTGGGCCAATACTGATTTTCTTTTTACATCAGCCTTTGCCAATGACCGATACAGGCTACTGATATTTAAAGGCTGATATTTCTAAGCCAATACTGATTTTTTTTTCAAATGATAACAAATGTCAGAAAACCTTTAAAAAAAAAAAAGAAAGAAAGAAAAGAATTACTGAACTAAAAATAACATTAAACTAAAGAAAGGACGAAAGGTAAAGTAGAACAGGTAACACTGCAAAAATCGAAATGTGTATTTTTAAGTGTATTTTTCTCATTTCTAGTCCAAATATCTCATCACACTTAAAATAAGACAGAAGCACCTAAAGAGGAACTTTTCTGTCAGACAATCAGACAATAGATCTTAAGATCATTTTCACTTGTTCTATAAGCAGTTTTTTTTTTCTCTTTTGCTTAATTCAAACAAAAATATGTTGTATTATTATTATTATTTTTTTTAAACTTATTTTTAAGAGGAGCATTTTTTCCAGTGCATTGGCCTGAAAAGAAACGCACAGAAGGTCCGGAAGCAGAATTTTTGAGCCAAATACATTTCAAATTTCCAGAATTCTTCCACTTTTCCTTGTCGTCGTGTCCTTTTCGACATCCATGTTCAGTTCTTCTCAGTCACAGCCATGAGGAAACAGGACATGAAGACGTTTCTCAAACCTCTCATGACTATTTTCTTGCTGGAAGTCCAACTCTCTGCCAGCTCCATCTGGCACTCTCAGATTTGCAAAGGATGAAGACCCACTGAGTTTTTGCACGTCGTCAAAAGTGGCAACGTTCCTCCAAAATAAACCAGACGGGCCAAATTCACACACCTGTCCCTTTGGGGGTTTATCGCTTTGTTTGTGCGTTCGTGCGTTTGTCGTCACTTTGTATTGGGATCTTAGAAAACACATGTTCTTGTTGTTCTTAATTTGGCACCGTCCTCATGTTGTATCCTCCGTCTAAGTGTCTCAACACCTGCAAAGGCCACACAGTGGAAGACGCCAGTTCCCACCGCAGAGCCTCACGCCCCTCTGTGCATCCAGCAGAAGGGATCCAAAGGCTGGAGGAAAGGCCGGAGCAGCACCGGCAACAAGCAGATGAGACTACTCATCTGGAGAAATGAATGGACCATAAGCTCAGCAAAGACAAAACTGCTGCTGGGAATAATTTATGGCATCACTTTATATATATATAGACGTCAGGGTTTTTTCAGCTTGGATTTTTGCCAACAAAACTCAGCAGGATAATAATGATCCTGCAGAAAAGATTAATGAGGCCTCGTTTTTTTTTTTTTTTTGCAGAATCACTTTTAACCCATAACAAACTGTATGTTTAAACAATGTTAAGTGTTTTATCATTATTTATTGTAAAAATATGCTTTTCATTTTCAGTTTTTTCAATGAAAATCATGTCTTCTTATATTTAATGCATGGATTATGGGTCAAAACACAGTAATAATAATAATAATAATGGATTAGATTTTTATAGCGCTTTTCAAGGCACCCAAAGCACTTTTACATTATTGATCCATTATTCATTCACTCTCACATTCTCCC
>JAPTYR010000014.1:16664758-16676970 GCA_029814505.1 Siphamia roseigaster
ATCAATTAGATTTTGGTGAAGATCCGGAAGAGATCCTGGATTCTGGATCACTTTGAAATTTTCATTAACATTGCGGTAAATGGGGAATAGCAATGCTTGGCAGAGGTCTGTGCTCTCCGAGTGGTTTTCTAGTTAATAATAAAAATAATTAATTTCATACTGACTAATTGATTAATTGACTAATCATGGTAGTTTTACAATGCTTATCCATGGTCATAAACTATGCTTAGTAGCAGGTAGAGTTGTGCAATGAATTGAATTGCAGCCTCTGTCATGTTGTGAAATGAGACGACTGTAAAAGGCTGCAGTTTAAAGGACCAGTGTGAATTAGGGGTGCTACGGTAGAGGTACCCCATGATTCAGTCCATACCTCAGTTTTTTGGCCACGGTTTCACTTCGGTTTCGGTAAGTGTTTTGTGTGTAAAGACGACATTTTTTTTTTTTTTTTTGTTTTTTGTTTGTTTTTTCAAAATCACTTTTCTTTCCTCCTAAAATTATTATATTTCTGTTTTTCTTGTCAGCAAAAAGTGAATTTCCCAGTTGGAACAAATGATATCACTGTAATAAATAAAATAATACTTTCAGTACTGAAAGTACTGAAATAGAACCCTTTTGTATTCCTTAACTACTTGCATACAGTCAAATAAAATAGCCATGTGCACATATAAGGCCCAAAGTTTTTTTTTTTTTTTTAAATAAATAAATTCCTGTTCTACATAGGAATGTAAATGAAAGCGGCGGTATAAAGAATGCCATTTTATCTACCGTACACATTTCCTTGTAATACTATGTCATAATATAGTATGAGTTGTGCACTGGATCAGGTACACAGGCTCAACTTAAAAGTGAGTTACTGTGTAGATAATGTGTTTAATCGCAGGTTGGGTCGGGTTACAGGTCTAATTTAAGCAGGTGGGGTGGGTGTGGGTTTGGAAAAGTGGTGAATCTGAGCAGGACTGATGTGTGTTGAGTCTAAAGCTGGTTCTCTGTCCACTGTCTTACACTGAGGGGCGGGGCTTCCACACGCTGCCTGTCCACAGAGATATATAGAGAGAGAGAGAGAGACAGACTTGTGGGGGTGGACTTTCGCCTTTCACTGCCAATGCAAAATCAATTTCTAAACCAAAATCCTGCAGTTCATAAGGCCGGTTTGTCCCATGCAGGGTGGACCAAACTACATTATTTTCCAGTTACTGTTGCATCCATTGTGTGTATGTTTTGAATTCAGTGACATACTGACTAAAATATGTAAACTGGAAACTCGCTACTGTATTTTTTGATTATCTGTGCATTTTCCCTGATCACCACTCGAAGCAAACTGCAGTTCATGAACTAGAAAAGCGCTCAGATCAGTCGCCCTCCCCCCCATCACCACCAGCATTTACACATAGTTCCTTGTACCAGTATCAACATTTTCTGAAAACTTCATCAAAATCCATCTATAACTTTTTGAGTTATCTTGCTAACAGCCAAACTAACAAACCTAGATGGAAACATAATCTCTTCAGTGGAGGTAATTAGTCCATTGTTTAGATTGTTAAGACATAGTTGTACTAAATACCCTCTGAAAGTCTTGCTGAAATGATGCACTGGTTTGCTGAAAAACTGGTTTTCAGCCTTGTGATGTTACTCTTTACGTAAACATGATAGTGTGCACTTTGTGCTTAAACAAACACACTGCTTTGTCATTTACTTTTTGGCTTAAAATGATAGTTCAGTTGCTGGTCTCTGACTTGTGCTGCAATTCATTGTAGACGAGGTAGAATGTTAGTGGGAGGAGGGAGGTGATTGTTTAGCATTCTGAGATGTCAGTGGAAGACCGGATTTTTGTGGAAAGATGCAGATATGGACAGAAATTTAAATTGCAGAAATGGTGCTGTTGCTCAACAAACCTGGGCACTGCAGAAATATAGAAAATGTGAAATATGATGCTTTAAACCTCTTGTTTCTGTGCAAATCTATGATTATACAGCACATGGTTTGATACACGGGGCCCTCATTAACTTTAAAAAAGATGTAGTATTACTCCAATCGTGTCATTTTAGTTGCCATTTCAGATGCACTACATCAGTCATGTGGTTACCAGATACACCTCCTAACCAAAACCAAAACCACTGGCAGTCGATCACTCTCCTCAGCACGGTGTGTGAGAAATAGGCCATCTGACCTCAGCTGCATTTGGAAATGTTACATCCTCTCATTTTTCCCATTCCTTTTGGAAAGCTGAAGGCTCCTCCGGCTGCAAGCCCAGAGAAAGGGATGTGCATTTGTTTCCTGCCAATGAAAACGACTCCCCACCCTTCCTGCTTGAGTCATGCCACATAGACTCACAGACAGACAAACGGACTTGACTTGTATTCCCTTTGATTTCTTTGTTTTGACAGCATTAGAAACAAGATTGCTGTAATTCATAAACATAACCATGCATTTCCCTTTTCATAACCTGTTTCCAGTGTAGTTTTTTTGGGCCGTTTTGAGCCACGACGGAAATGAGAATGCTATGTATGCATAAACAGGGAGAAGTAAGACGTGTTACATGTGGACAATTTGAATGCTTATCTGGACAGTTGTTTTCATGCCAAAACTAGTCCTCCAGATGTTTTTAGCCTCGTCTTTTGGCATTTGGGGAAGTCCTTTGATAGTTGTGCCCTTTTCCTGTTTTCTTCTTCTAGGAAATAATTAGCATATTAGCTATTCTGAGAATTTGAGTGTCCGGTCTGAGATTGGTGAAGAGTAAAATCTGCCACAGTGGCACAGCTGAGTCCCACAGTGCTGCTGACAAACACAGAGCTGGCTGGTTAGTCAGAGCAGCTTCCCACAATCTCCATAAAGAAGAATGTCGAGCCAACGCGTGAGAGGGCCAGATCACATCTCTTTGGTAACCACAGTCGTCCACCAGTGTGACGCCAAATGCCGGCCTGGAAGAGATGAGTATGGGTCAAGGAGATGGAAAGGATGAGTTCAAGGCAGGAGCGAGAAAAGACGACTAACGTGCCATGAAAGTGACAGTTCAGGAATCTCAGACTGGATCGAGAAAAAGACTTCCCAGACCAGCCAGCGAGTGTGTTGTTTTTATTCCTCAGCTGTCAGCAGCGAGCAGTTGGTGTCATTAGACCGAGTGTCGCTGACCCAGGACAGGACTCTGACAAGCCTGGCCGCTTCCTTCTTCCTGTCAAAGGACGGCTGCAGAGGAAGCAGCAGGACTGCAGAGGGAGGATAAGGCTTCGGGCAGGAAGCATGAAGCTGAGACGGCCTCCAGTCAGTCGTGCCCAGTCACTCCAACCACACATGTCCCTGGGGACGTCCTGGGCATGACTGTGTTTGTTTGGGAAGGAGGAAGTCATCCCCACTGCCCTGCTGATCTAATCTTTGGGGATTTTACAGCTCTTTGGGACTATCTATAACTAATAAATGGGCAATTACTTTTGACAGTGAGGTGAGGTGATCTATCCATCACCAAAGTTAAATTCACTGGTTTTCATGAAAGTTGGTAGAATGGTAGGGCATGGGCCAAGAATGGAATACAAAAGGGGTGTGGCCAGGAATTGTTTTTCAGTTTAATCTACACTGGAATGCCCTTCTATTTTTAGTTATTTATGCCAGTTAACTCTTTAACTCCTGAGACTTTATCAGTTTCACAGTCAAAAAAAAGAATAAATAACAAAATGAACAAAAACAGCCAAAGTGATCAATAAAACGAACAAAAATGAATGATAAGTGACATGAACAAAGTAAGATGCAAATGGAACAAAAGTGAAGAAAAAAATTAGAAAATAAAAAACAAAACGTAGAAAAATAAGCAACAAAATTAACAAAAAAAAACTAGTAAACATTTACAAAACAGTAAATAACTTGGAAAAAATTAGCATAAAAAAATAACTAAAATGAAATAAAAAAAAACCCAAAAATAACTAGTATTGTAATTTGGTTCCAGTAGTTTTAGTTTTGGCCTTTTCTTTTTCTAAATCAGTTTATTTTTGACAGCTGTTTATTTCCATACATCAGTTCCATCAACAAAACTCAGTAAAAACAGTAAATAAACAGTTACATTTTTCTGAATATTGAAATTCAACCATCCATTCAGAACACGTCAGCGCTGACGCATCAGGGGTTAAAGGGTTAATAATCTTTTGATAAATTATTTTAAAATATCAGGTACATTGCTTGCTTTTGCCTATGCAAGAGGCTGTAACACAAATCTGTGATATAAAATCATGATTTTGGATAAATGGATATGCTATTGTCACACAACCTTGTTTTTTGTTTGTTTGTTTGTTCATTTATTCAGGCGCTGCTGTAAATGTGCCACTGTTCGCCAAATGGCTGGTTTTCAACTGTTGTCCCTTGGCCAGATGTAAACTAGTCAGTAAAAAAGCAAAACAGCATTAGTTTACAGAAAGCAAACCGAGCAGAGCAAAACCCTAAAGGAGTAACTCCGCCTGTCGCGATAATCAATAAATCAATTAATTGTGTGATAATTAAAAATGAGCTCGATAATTTAGTGTTTACCAAAGACACTGGATAATGAGTTAAAGGTAGTATAAACTAGGTGCAACAGGAGGCAGCGTGAGGAGTAGAAGGAAAGTACATGGTACCTGAACCGAGTCCAGCCGGTACCATGGATTGGAAACGCAGCTTTATAGGAAATAACGATGGAATATGTTTCGAAGGCGAAGCCATCAGCTGACGTGTATGAACACTTTGGATTCAAGTCAAATGAGCACAGTGAACCACAGAAGTGAAATGAGCCACCGGTATGTTGCATTTGGTTGTAAAAAGTTCATGCTAAATGTGGGAACACTACAAGCATGCACCTTCACCTCAGACACAACCACCCACTGCAGTTTTCCCATCTGGGAAAAAAACAAAAACATCAACCAAAGAGGTAGAGGAACCATCACTGTGGTCCCGACAGTCCACCATCGAAGCAAACCAAATATAATCGTAACAGTGGTGAGTGGTGACAACAATGGTGTACACTCATAGACAGTGGAGTTCACTACATCGCCAAAGAGATGCAACCCTTTAACGATATCAAAAACCCAGCATTTCCACAAATGTTACAAACATTTGACGGGCAGTATGAATTGCCAGGGAAAACATATGTGTCACAAACAGCAATTCCACAACTGTAGAACAATGTGTTTTTTCTAAATATAATTACTCTGCCGGAGTTACGTTATTGCTGTTTATCTGTCTGTCTGTCTGTTAGCAAAAAATTATTGATGGATTTGTGTTTGTTTGATGGATGTGTGTGTGTTTCATACAGTAGGTCTGGGTGGACAACGCTTATGGAAGTGAAGCTGGGGGGGGGGGTCTGCCTTGGCGGAGTCTGCACTTTCTGAATGCTTTTCTAGTTCCAATTTTAAATATTCTTATATAAATAAAAGTTTATTTATCTTTAAAGGGAATTATTATACCATTATTATTTTATTAGTTGGTGTCAAAATGGCAATATTATTGTTTATTGCAATCATTTTTGGGACAGTTTATCTCTCAGCAAAATGTGTTATCGTGACAGTCCTAGGAGTAACAAAATTTCAAAATGAATCCACGATGGTATTATACTAACAAGATCTTGTTCCATTGGCAGATTTTTTTTTTATTTTTTTTTTGCTTTATTCAAGATTTTTTTGCTTAATTCAAGCCAAAAATCTGCCGTCAGAACAAGTGAAAACTATCTTGGTAAGATTTCTCAAAATAAGATTTTCCAGATCTATTGTCTAAAAATAAGTTCTTATATCTCAGTAAAAAAAATGACTCTTTAGGTGATTATGTCTTATTTTAAGTGTGATCAGGTGTTTTGACTTGAACACTTGCCAAGAGTTAGATTTTTACAGTGCATTCATTCTATAAGTCACTGAGCTTGTGGTATGGACCAAATTCTTAAAAAGCATCGTCCTCATTTGTTGTGATAATAGTGATGAATACCGTCTTATGTGTTGATCCAAAAAGCCCGCAGGTGTTCAGTTGGTTGAGATGTGGTGACTGAAAAAGCCACAGCATTTAATTCACATGACTTTCACACTCAGACTATTCAGTTTGCCCACGTGCCATATGACGATGAGTGTACTGTCATCCTGAAAAAGACTCCTTTCATCTTGTTTTTCATTGAATTCCTTGAGTACAAATAGGCAGTGTTGGAATTACTGTTTTTTTTTTTTCAGTATTTGGTTTTTCCAAAACATTTGTGACACATAGTTTTTTCTCTGGCACATATAAAGTAATTCATCTTTCCTTTTGCTGCAGAAACTTTCCCCCTTCTTCCATAATCCCCTATCAGTCCACCTAATACCCTTTGATTGCTGAGTTTTTTTTAATGGTTATTTGTTGTTGATGAAGTGGTTTGTGTGGCTGCCAAATGCTTCTTGGGCGGTCGAGCCACAATTGATCAAAAACTCTTCCCATTTCTCACATACTCTGCACCAACCCGGCATTAGTTCTCACATACCAGCTTTTATGGTGCATGATTGACACTTCTTACTTTAACAAATGAATATTTGCCTCAAGAAAAATGTCTGGAGATAATGACATAGCAGAGGTGTTTTTTTTCCCTCCCCTTACATTTTTGATATCGGGCTTTGAAAGATGGTAACTGTCTGAACGTGGAGCACACATGGTTGTCAAGATCTGGCGCGACTGCTTTGTTTCACCTCTCTTAAGGCAGCCCTTGACCTCTTTGACTCCATCTCCGTTAGTGCAAACGCCACTTAAAAGCATTTTGACACTGATATGTTGACTTTCACAGGTCAAAGGTTCTTTAACATAGATATTTCTCAGTGGAATAACACATAGCCATGATACGTATTTTATCTTTTACTGCCTTTTCTAAGCTGTATTAAATAAACTATCCATATGCAACACTAGCTGTTCAGGCAGCGAGACAAGGAACCACAGATGTTTTGGCATTGTCACATTTGCTAATCCCTCTGGGTTGAGTAGGAGCCTACTATTGGTTCTCATGCATAAAAAACAATCCTTTGACTATATTCATTGGTTGTCGGCCTTTTCGATAGCAGAGTATGGATGCATTCCTGTCTGTTGCCTGGGGTTTGCAAACATTGTGTACAAAGACAGAGCTCTTCTATTGATATCATGCCCATGAAAATATAAGAAAAACAAACTGCGTTAAAAAGCCATCTCCTCAAGTTTCATTAGTCATGTTCGCAGTAAGATATTTAATGTCGAATCTGAATATTTCATTACAAAACCCCGAATGGAATAAGGGTGACCTGAGGTTGTTGATGCAAGTTGCTCTTAACACAAGACCAAGCAAGGTCAGTGCTGCTCAGTGTCTGTTTTCTGCTCATCAGCCTAATCAGCACAAAGCACTACAACTGCCTCAGAATAATGACAGATTTTATTTTAGAGGCATCCAACTGCCGACTGGAGTCACGTGTTGCACTCTGAAAGGAAACGCAGCTTGTTAATGGATGAGTCGGCTGTTATGGGGATTCAGGCCATGAGTATTGTTGTGCGGTGCTACATATCTAAGCACTTACACTGAGTCTGTTCAGAGGTCATAGTTATCGGGAAATGAATAACTCTTAACTGGAATTCACAGAAATTTAAAAGTGTACTAGTATGGGAAAATCATCAACAAGTATTTGTGCTTTCTGAAATGCTGATACCTCTCGGTGAGTTTAAAGTCAGCTTGTAGTGATTACGTTGGCTTTTTTTTTCCTCAAAAGGGGAATTATGTAAAGAGGTATTAATTGTCAATTAATGCAGTTTATACCATGGTCTGGGTGAATACTCGATTCTGATTGGCTGCTAGGTGTACATTAAAATATGATAATGGACACCTAGGAAAGAAGTTCCGGTCAAATAGCTGTTTTTTCTAACCCTAACCCTAATGGTAGTTGGTAACCATGGCAACAGAAACTCAGAACAGAAGTTAGTTATTTCACAGTTTATTTATTCCAGCGAAAAGACTGTAATGTTTCTAAGAACATTTGAGTATGGATTTTACATGTTGTCCCTGAACACACCGTAGTGTGAAAAACCCGTATGTGCACCGATGTCCAGGCAGCGAGAGATATTAAATAGTGCGTTCAGCCACTTCTTGTGAAAACTTATGATATTAACGGTTAAAAAAACAACATTAACGTATTAATAATTGATTTCATAAATACCTCTTTCGTAAGTGACCATGGTATAAGTGGGATAATGTCCTCCGAGGTGTACATTATCACTTCACAGAAGCAACCTTCCTCCGCTTCGTGTCGGACGGTTCACGCCTCTGCGTCGTCCATTAAAAAGTGATAATGTACACCCCGTCGGGCATTATCTCTTACATAATGTACTGAAGGAAGTGAAATAAGGTTATATTCTCCAGTTGACCTGGTTAATGAAGAGTCGTTATATGTTTTCAGATTAATTTTATTTGGATCATCTTGTTTGTTTGTTTTTTTTATAGGTATGAAAACAAGTACGTGAAGTTTTTCAAGAGTAAACCAGATCTGCCGCCAGGTCTGAGTTCATCTGATGCCGCTCAGCCAAAGCAGCAACAAAAAGTCCCAGGTTGTGGAGACAATGAAACAGCAGGCCTGTCGAAGTCTGCCAAACGCAACATGAAACGCAAAGAAAAACGAAAACAGCAGCAGCACCAGGGTGAGGACGGGGACGGGGACGGGGTGGACGTGGATACAGTGGCTGATGCCGTTGAAAACGTGTCCATTTCCGAGGGCGGTGAGTCTTCAGACAAGACAGCGGCACCAGAATCGCTCTCTGCTCCTGAGGATTCTTCAGCAGCATCGATTGAAAAGGCCAAGAAGATCAAAAACCTGAGAAAGAAGCTACGGCAAGTGGAAGAGCTGCAGCATAAAGTGGACTCAGGGGAAATAAAACAGCCTACCAAGGATCAGCTGGAAAAACTTGGTCGGGCAGAAGCCTTAAGAGATGAACTGCAGCAACTGGAGCATGATTCGTGAAGCAATAAAAGACCGCAGACGAGGTGGACGGACTGAACATACAAAACTACACACACTGAAATCCAGGGAAGGGACCTCTGCAGCTTCTGTGACCGTTACTTCCATTAGATGTATTCAACCTGTTTGGTAGTCATTAAGAACTTTGGAAGTGAACACAGCCCTGGAGAGGATGTCTATGGAGGAGGTACCTTCAGAACTGACAGCCTTGTTTTTTTTTTAGCTTCAGTTATTAAAGACTCTTGCTCAAATACCTGTATTTGTCAGGCACTCATTTATAAAAGTCTTTTAAAGAGACTATTGTGACTATTGTTCTGTGCATGTCTATCCTCCATTTTGTACCTTTCACTGTGTCATGTATTAATTACACATAAAATGGAAAAAAAAAATTTTCAGTTGAAGAGGATGAGTTTTTGTGTGTTTCTGCTTTAGGAAGTAACACATTTTTTCCATAGGATTGCCTCCTGTAGTTGCAGTAATGCTCAGGCACTGTCTATAGAATCATTGCATTCATTAAAACTACATTCTGTTTGACATGTTTATCTCATTTTACTTTTTAGTTTTAACTTCTGTCAGTTCCTTTCAAATGATGTGGAACTGGTGCCATTCTGGTTTGTGAACCTAGATTATTTTTGACAGAATTTAATTAAAAAAAAAAAAAGTCTTGTGTAAGTCTGAGAAGCCAATGGGGAAAAAAAAAACATGCAAATATTTTTGTAGTTAATCATTTGCAATTTGGTGAATTTAAGGAGACTGTACAAAATACCTTGAGGAAAAGAACAGTTGTTTCATTTGGAACTAAGTGCAAATTCTAAATGATTGCCAAGTCTTAAAAAAAAGTGTAGCTGCTTAATGATGAGCAATTCAGTAAGAAATCCTTTAGGTCTTCTGCTAAATGGCACCACATAGTTTGATAACCAGCAATAAAGGTATGCAAGGCCCATAAGAGAAGCATTTATTTATTTATTTTTTGGAGGGGGATAAACATCAAGACTTTCCTGTCCCTTTATTGGCCTAAAAATGTCAGCCAACATCTCCTTGTTATTGTCAAGGTGAAGTGGTCTGAAATGAAATCGTAAATGTATCACTTAAATTGTCTTGAATTCGTCTGGTCTCGTTGAAGGTGCCCTGTGAGGTGTTTGGGTAAACAAACATATCCCTGATCCCAAAGTCTGAGTCGTGTTCCCATTCAGTCCTTGAAGTTTATTCAGGTCAAGTCTTCAAGTGCAGCTGAACTGTTTGTCAGACATTTTCAGGTCTTCACGCTCACTTAAAGTCTCCGACCCCGCAAACACCGCTTACCCTCATTTTAGTCGCAGTTCATCTTGTTTTTATGTCAAACACCAAGGGACCCCCCTAAAAAAAAACCACACAATTAAAACACACAAGTAAAGACAGAGCACCCACCATAAAGATTTAAGAGACTGCATAAAAATAGTATAAGTAGATGGTATGGGCGGTTCTAGGGGTGGGGCCACAGAGGCTAGTGCCCCTGCCGAAATCTGATTGGCCCCTCATGTGCCCCCCCGTCCTACCAGAGAACCAGAGAATTTCCCTTGAACAAAAGTGCGATTCTTCGGGTAGAATCGCTAAACTACATTATGTAACTACCAGATATCTGATGGCAGTTTGTCAAAGATTTATTTATTTATTTATTGCTTAATTTTAATTGAATACAGCAAAGTAGAGATAAGTAGTTGACTAGTATAAAATAACATGACACTGGACTGGTTTTGCTCTTGTCCTCCCCAATTTTTTCAGTCACCAGTCGCCACTGATTATTAAACTAATTGTGTCATTATAAATACTTGATTTGATGAACA
Organism: Siphamia roseigaster; assembly: GCA_029814505.1. NCBI lineage: Eukaryota > Metazoa > Chordata > Actinopteri > Kurtiformes > Apogonidae > Siphamia > Siphamia roseigaster. Next base: position 16,675,512 of record JAPTYR010000014.1, read on the forward strand.
ACTGAATCATTAACATTACAGTTTAAAAAGATCACTGGCAAAACATAACTACCACCGATGTGATGCGTTTTGATGTTGACCCTGTGCTTGGCCCCTGAGTTTGAAATGTGGCCCCTCAATGGCCCCTGTCCCATAAAAATCCTAGAACCGCCCCTGGTTAAAGTCTCACAGTTATAACCCAACACACCTGAATGCAGATGGAAGGTGGGTTATATTTTCCACAAATGCAGCCATTAATTCATCATCACTCTTGTACAGTGGATTAGTTTAAAGTTCACCTGCAAAAGTAAAATTCATCTAATTTATATTGATTCCTATACATCTGATTTGATAAAAGGACGTTGGAATTGATAACCATTATATTTAGGAGTGTCAAATTAACACATTAATTGAGATGAATTAATTATAGTAATATTTAGAGTTGTTTTTTATTTTTAATAACATTAATCTACTTTAGTTTCTGTAAGCCAGATGTGGTTTTGATGTGCGAACTTCAAGAACTATGATTGATGGGTCTGTTTTATTTATTTAACATTATCTGAAGCAGGAAAAGCAACCAGTTCAATCCTAGTATTGATCAGAAAAGTGTTCCTACTGTTTTTGGATCAGTGTTAACTTACAGCACTTTATGTAGATCTGGTGTTTTATTTTTATTTTCCAATTTTTTGGAGGTTGGACTATATTCCCCTGGTGGTGGAAACTAAAGGTTACAGGCAGCACTAGGGACTAGTCTCAAATACAGCGAAATGGAAATGGATACGATCTGTTCAAGTCTGTTAAAAATAATGACTTTATAAAGACATTTTTTGTTATATACACTGGTCTACAAGTAAAATTCTTCCATGATGAAATTTGAATGACATTTTACCACATGTGTTACTGATAAAGAAAACTCCAGTCTTAAATGCTGATTGGATGAAGTTTCCAAGGTAAGTCTTGAGTCAAAATATGAACATTTTAGAATAAACAAGATAATAGGTTTTCCTCTAAATGGATATTGGTCTCAGATCTACTTCAAAACACTGTCTGAAAATTATGATCCATTCACTTTACAGGTTCTTTCTAGTGGAATATTTACTAATCCATTGTATATATGTACATAAACCACCATACGTATTAAAAACAGGAGCTAACCAGCACTTTTGTTATTTGTTTTCTGATTCATCTTTATTAAAGTATGTAAGATTTACACATTTAATGTCTGAAGCACATATTTATTGGGAAAAAAAAAGAAAGTAGACCAGAGATGTCAAACTTTTGATTTGCCGCAATAATGTAATGACTTAAAATGAAAATACGGTAAATTGGGGACTTTTCACAGCAATTCAGCAAGATATTAATTAGATCAATTAATTACATACATTATTATAAAGTGTTATTAGTGTTTTATAAACATACATTATTATAGAGTGTTATTAATGTTTTATAAACATACATTATTATAGAGTGTTATTAATGT
>JAPTYR010000014.1:16747662-16759371 GCA_029814505.1 Siphamia roseigaster
CCTAGATTCATGAAAATCAATAGTCTTCGTACTTAGACGATGCTCTATCTGATCCCAAAATTTGGTGACGATCAAGTTAATAGTTTCTGAAAAAAACGTGTTTGTGACATACAAACAAACAAGAAAACCAACTCTTAAACGAACCAAGTAAGAAGGTTGTCGATTTCGACAACCAATAAACGCCGGCAAAAACATAACCTCCTTGACGGAGGTAAAAAAGAAATAGGCCAGAAGCAGAAGCTTTTTCTTTGCTTATCCTTCTCACCTAACACACCGCTTACATTATATTAAATTTGTACATCATCACGTACCCTCAATACAAAAGAATCCATAACAACAAAAACACCTGAATGATCTTATACTTAAGACATTTTTTAAACTTGTCAGAGACGTGAACAGCTTAAATTCATCATCAAGTCCATTCCATAATTTTCACACCCACAACCAAAATATGTCTTTGATTAAGATTTCTTTTTAGACATGTAGCAACCGAACAAATGACTGCTGTGTTAAAGGCATTTTTAACAAATAACTCTCCTTCCCTCAGTGGCATTGCGGAAGATCGACACCATACACCACCCTTCTATGGATAAGCCCAGCCTTCCTCCAGAGGTCTTCCAGAAGTCTCCACCAGGCACCGACACCCCACAGAAGGCTCCTCCACCTGACAGACCTCAGCCGGGAGATCTGCCGCCCAAGCCACAGCCGTCTGAACTCCCCCCCAAACCCGGAGAACTTCCTCCGAAACCGCAGCTCTCCGACCTCCCTCCGAAACCTCAGCTGGGAGACCTCCCACCCAAACCACAGCTCAAAGACCTCCCACCCAAACCTCAGCTTGCAGATATCCCTCCCAAACCGGGAACCGCCGAGTCCGCTCCCAGGCCGCCTCCTGGAGAGACGGCGCCAAAGCCTCAAACGCAACCTCCGCCTCCGCCTCAGTCTCAACCTCAGCCTCAAGATTCACCATCACCCAATCAGCAACCAACTATAGTGACCCCCACCCAACAGCAGGCTGAGGACACCAATGGGACCCCCGCAGGGATGGCAGAGACACCTGTGCCACTTCCAAGGAAGATTAACACGGTAATAACACAGTCTTAATAGAGCTTATCCAGTCAACACTTCAAAAGCGACATGTTGCCTCCTTCACGGGCTGTTCCTGCACTGGTAGTGATGATACTTCCTTGTGTTTGATTAACTGGGCTGTGATGGATTGGTGACTGACCCCATGCAGCAGACACGAGTCTGTGATAACACACTATCAATTAGATGGGACAGTTGCAGAGTACAAAGCATATGTCTGCTCAAACAGCACTGAAGTTGTTTTTATTTATCTTATTTAAGAATTAGGTTTTATTGTTATTTAGTTATCCTATTTTACAGTATTATTTAGGGGGCGTACACTGCTGGTCCTGAGTACAAATTTGGTTTTGATGTATTCATGCAAGTGACAATAAACTGAACCTAAACAGGGATGAACACATGCTTTCCACTCAGTCTGGCTTACTGACTGCCACTCGTTTACCCACACTCCATCACCCAGAAACCATGACAGTACATCACTTACATCCAGTAATGGCTCCTCCCCATATATTCTGGCCCCTTGTGTGTAATTCATGTAATAAAATGGTCCATTTTTATTGAATTTGGACCTCTCTTGCTTAGAATTTATACGCAAATCATAATTAATGTCGTAAGCAAGTGCTTTCTGTTCCATTGTTTCAGATACATGTCTTCATCTATTTTAGGTGTTTATTGGTGATTTCTTTTTAGCTGATGCATGGTGTGTATCATTAATAATATTTTGTTTCTCATACTTTTGTGTCCAGGGGAAGAGCAAAGCTCGTCGGGTGAAGACGATCTACGACTGTCAGGCGGACAACGACGATGAGCTGACATTTGTTGAAGGAGAGGTGATCATAGTTACAGGCGAAGAGGACCAGGAGTGGTGGGTGAGTCCAGCCTCAATACTTCACTCTTCACTTTAGTCCAGTTGCTTTAGTAAAACAGTGCTGTTCATTTCTGCAAAAAACCACCAACACGTATAACATCAATATTGTTGAGCCAAACATACTTAGATATTAATCATAGTTGGGATGTTTTAATTGGTCATGGTATTTTTCACTCCTGTCTTTTAGAACACTTATTGAACGATATTAGGTGTGCAGAGATTCAGTAAAAAGCTTAAAGCAAGGGTGTCAAACTATCCTCCATGTTGTTGATATTTTCCTCTTCCATCACACTTGTAACCCATTACATGGTTATTATGCTTCTGCAGAGCTTGATGATGATCATTAATTTAACCAGGTGTTGGAAGAGGGAAACGTCTAAAGCATGGAGGATACCAGGCCTTGAGGACCGGAGTTTTGACACCTGTAGCTTAAAGCATTTGTCAGTAATAATAAACCGATGTCTTTAACACCACATCCTAACACAAAGTACTTGTACTGGATAAACATAAAAACTTCAGGTTTCTTCAGTCATTATGCTGTAGGTCCAACATTAACCACAACCATGTTCTACTTGTGGAACAAAGAGATGATAAATAGTGGATTCTTCATTGAACAGTTACACTGATCTGATATGAAGCAGAAACTTCACAACCTGATCTTTTTCACCCATTTGCCTCCAGGCATGCTAAATCTTCAAACCTTGCTGTGCTGTTTTTCTTACATGCTCTCTTTACCTTGTTTACTTCCAGATTGGGCACATTGAAGGAGAACCGGATAGAAAAGGGGTATTCCCCATGTCTTTTGTGCACATCCTGAGTGATTGACAGCCAGAAAGACTTGCACTACGCCTCTCCCTAAATTGGGAGGTCCTGTAAATAGCAACCATAACACCCCTTGTCATGAGACAAGTGTCCTAAAGATAAAGAAAAAAAAAAAAAACAACAAAACCAAGAAACCAGAGAAGGCTCATCTAGCCATGGATGCCTCATCCATGCTGTACAAAGAATGTGTGTATTCTTCCTCTACCAGTATTATCTTAACCCTATAGCACGGCTGTGACAAAGCCACTCAGAACCCTAGCACTTACCTAAAAGTCTATGTTTATGCCGTTACTGTGTATATATGTATGTAAATATATATATTTGTGTGTGAGTGTATATACATGTTTTATTGTACAAAACATGTACCATTGCTCTCTGTCAAATTAAGCATCAGGGCAGTGGAGTTTGAATTTTATTAATTTTAAAGGCCCTCAAGTAATTATCAGCTTATATTTCTGGAAAAAAAGGAGGAATGTGAAATAGGTCATGTCACTATTTGTGTCTTGCATCCCTGTTTACCACCATAATTGACAGAAGTGGCAGGAGTCTCCCACTGATGATCCCAAGATGAAAATTTCATTAAATGTACTCTTGTTCTTGCTTGCTTTGTGTGTACACGTATTATGGTTGTTTTACAGTATAGAAACCTGCTGCTACTGTGTGGTGGAATATCAAAGCCTGTGGTTCACTGTAGGTCACTAATTTACTCCTTGTTACACTGTTCACTGTATGTATGCTGTGTGTTGAACTCAACGCCATCCCCACAGTCTTTTTACCTTTTCTGTGCATGGTGTAACAATGACTGGAATTGAGTGGAGTGCTGCGTTTGAAGACGCTCACCTCAGGGTTTGAAGAGCCACTATTAAAGCAGGACTACCCAGAAGTATCCTGTTATGAAAGCCACTATTAATTGCAAGTATGGGAAACTCAAGAGGACATCTTAGCAATAACTTGATTTTCTGACAGGCTAGAAATCACATGTACAACAACCCGTGTCATCCAAAATCTTGTAGAACCTCATGAGCTTGAAGTTTTTAGTTTAATTCATGCAATCATGTAAAGTCATTCCATGTTACTGGATTTTGTACATTTCAAGGTTTGCCTGTGAACCAGACATCTTTAGTTGCAAGGTGGACGTTTAAGAAGGCTGGAGAGCCAGTGTATTCTCAGTCCTCGTTGACTTGCAGTTCTTCCCATGTTAAGGAACAAACCCATTGTATCATTAAAGTGCTGTAATTAAAACCCTCGTTCTTGCTCTTACTTATAAACCCATGTTTTGCCTTTCTGGGAATTTTAAGACTGCATTAGAAGGGAAGCATTTCTGAGCAGCTTATTAACAGTAAAATTCAACTGATATTTAACACCATAGACTTCTGGTACCTTATATTTTTGACCCAGCTTTAAGCATGAACAGCCTTCAGAAGTAACCATTCAAAGTGAAACAAAAGCTTTATCTCCACATTCTTTATTTTCCATTAACAAAAATGCACCATCCAAGCTTACATGTTTGGATTTAACATTAACACAGGAGCAACTTTTAAGATAAATACTTTGTGTTACTGCACAAATTAAATATTACCAAATAAAACTGTCCACATAAAGCAGTAATACCAGAGTACTGGTAGGTCAAAACTAACTTATTTACACACTTGGGCTTTAGGTTTGGGTCCTCTGTCTTTTTCCACAGACTTGATGACTCCTACAGCGACTGTTTGCTTCAGGTCTCTGGCTGCAAAACGACCTGTGGAGCAGAAAAGGCAGTTTGACACAATTCACATGTCGGTGACATTTGGCACACAGGTTGATACTGTACCTAAAGGAGGGTATGTGAAGAAGCTCTCCACACACATGGGCTTAATGGGAACCAGTTTGACTGTTGCTGCATCTCCAGATTTAAGAACCTGTGGTTGGTCCTCCACTTTCTTGCCCGTGCGCCGTTCGAGTTTCTCCTTCAGCTCAGCGAAGCGACAGGTTACATGGGTGGTATGACAGTCTAGGACTGGAGAGTAACCCGCTTTGATCATCCCAGGATGGTTCAGAATGATCACCTAAAAAAAGATCACAAGGTTCTGTACAAGAAACATTTATGAATACTTTCTGAATAGAGTCACCAACCTGAGCCTCAAAGCTCTTGACATCTGATGGAGGATCCTGTTGAGCGTTACCCGCCACATCTCCCCGCCGCAGGTTCTTGACAGACACATTCTTAATGTTGAAGCCAACATTGTGTCCTGGCAGAGCGGTCTGCAGGCCTTGGTGGTGCATCTCAATGGACTTCACCTCAGCTGTGAGCTTGGCAGGGGAGAATGTCAAGGTCATGCCAGGTTTGAGGAAGCCAGTTTCAATCTTGCCCACTGGAACCGTCCCAACACCTGAGGCAAGACAGACGCTAATCAGTCCAATTAACAGACCCCAGCCACTGAGACACTCCAATACTACTGAACACCTGGACCAGACTGAGCAATTAACTGGCTTTAGACTTTGAAACAGATCTCAGCTTCTCTTGCCTCCAATTTTGTAGACATCCTGCAGAGGTAATCGCAGAGGCTTGTTGATTGTTCGAACAGGTGGCTGAATGGAATCCAGGACCTCCAGTAGAGTTCTGCCATTGAAGGTCCCATCCCGTCGTCTCACTCTCCTGCCTTGGAACCAGGGCATCTGTGAAGAAGTTATTCAAGGAGTTACACAGCATTAGAACGTGTATTTAGCACCACATGCGTTACCTTCTGGGTCGGCGTGATCATGTTCTCCCCAGTCCAGCCAGAAATTGGAACAAAGGGCACAGTCGTGGGGTCATAGCCAATCTTTCTCAGGAAGCCACCCACACCGTGGGCCACTTCATCAAACCGTTTTTGGCTGTAGGGCGGTTCCGTCACATCCATCTTATTCACACAGACGATTATCTGCTTTACACCCAGAGTGTAGGCCAATAGAGCGTGCTCTCTGGTTTGACCACTTCTTGACACACCTGCCTCAAATTCTCCTTTAGCAGCAGAGACTACCAGGAGGGCCACATCTGCCTGAAATGATATTACATGTTAATTAGAGACTCTTATACATTCAAGAGGTGTTGAACCTAGGCGTGCAGTCACCTGTGATGTCCCAGTTATCATGTTTTTAATGAAGTCACGGTGGCCTGGTGCGTCGATTATAGTCATTGTGTATTTCTTTGTGTTGAATTTCAGCAAAGATATGTCAATGGTGATTCCTCTCTCTCGCTCAGCTTTCAGTTTGTCCAATACCCAGGCATATTTAAAGGAACTCTTCCCCATCTGTAATTACATAAATAAAGTAGTCCAAAAAACCAAGACCACTGCAGGAATTCACTTGAAACAATGCGCATTTCCCAAAACAGGGATTTCTTCCTCACCAGTGATGAAGCTTTTTCAAGCTTCTCCAGTCTTCTCTGATCAACACCACCACAAATATAGACCAGGTGGCCTGTGGTTGTTCACTTTCCACTGTCGACATGGCCAATAATAACCATATTTACATGAGTCTTGTCCTTCTCCATAGTTAGAGGTAGATTTGCCAACCAGAAAGTGAGCCCTATTTAGCTTCAGATACAAGAATATTCACTCAATGATTTCTTCCAACGAAGTGTGTGGACATGGCTTTGGGGTTGGCTTTATAGTGTGTGAGCAGATACATGATCAGAGACAGGTGTGATGTTTAATTGTGCTTAATTGGTGACTCTTGCTCAACTGGTGTAAAGTAAGCTAATGCAGTGTATACACTGCATAAGGCTGCAAATGAGGAAGTTATAATGCAGTCAAAACACTTTCTATCTTACGCAGTGCTCGGTAAAAGAAAATTTACAAAGGTTTCAGCCTGATCTTGCACTAGTTTGCAGTTGCAGTTGGTCGTCCTTTAAAGCCTGCCACCATGGATTACCTCATGTTCTCAGATTACACCCAGGTGTGTCATTTCCAGCCTGAAGCCTTTGAACCAGCATTAAGAAACGGCCTCTTTTTATATATCAAAGAACTGTGGAAGACCACAGGGAGTCAGAATTAATGGGGGAAACGATATAGATTTTTTTTTTTTTAATAATGAAAAGGTATGTCGATGTGGAAATTAATCTGACTTCCTGCACAAATAAAACAGAAAAAAGGAGCTGAAAACTGATCAATTAATTAAAAAAAAAGGCTTATCTTTTACTTGTCATACACTAAATATTTCCAAAAATCTGCAATATCAGGTTTGGTTGCTATGTTATTTGCAAAGGTGAATTTGAGAATCATATCCACCTGTACAACAATTTACAAGGATAGTCATTTTAAGTTTATATACTTTAGTGTTTTGAGTGCTTTAATCTACAGTGATTCGGTACAATAGAGTTGTTTGTGTAAAACCAACTAGATAAATTAGTATAATCTGAGGTGTATTGGGGTCAGGGTCATGGGTCAGACGGTCAGACAGCAGAACAGCGCCCCCTGCAGTTAGTACAGGACCTAGATTACATTCACGCCCAGGGATCCCACAGCAGAGTGAGTAAACCTCAGTGAATCAGCAGCAGTCTACATAAAAATATAACCGTTATCAGGGTTAATGTACACAGCCGTGAATTTCTGATGTAGGCCAGAAGTAATCCAAGGACTCAGCCCTGGAGACAAACCGGCAGGTCTGAAGCGGGCGGGGCTTTCCTCCGCGAGGGAGGGAAGGTGTCCTACGTCCCCCTCCGCGCGGAGTGGTGGAACAAACCAAGCCCCCCTCCGCCTCAACAGCCAAGTGACGCTCACTCACTAACCCGGAAACAGCGGCAGCAAATCGCTTTTCTTCTCCTTTGAGCCCCTGCCGCTGGCTTCTAGCGTGGTATCCAGACGGCTCCCGTGTTTCTCTACGAGCATCAAGGTAAGAATAGAAAAATACTACTTTCTCTGCCCGTTTACTTATTCTCTCACTGCGGCGCTTTTACTGTCCCTCGGACGCCCCTACACCTCACATGTTTTGGCTATTAATTGTTCTTATTCGGAGGCAAAATTAATGATGAATCATGAATGTGTCTGGTAAAAATCAATCCGCCTATCGTCAAGTTACTTCTAAATTTAATGTCTTTGTTAATTTCAACTTAACAAACAGGTTACATCCCTCATGTACCGTTAACTTCCCCTTTTTAGGAGCAACGGTAGATTGCTTACGTTAGGCGACACTGCGAGCTACATTTTTTCCTTTTTTTGGCCAGAGGCAGTGAATGTAGCATGCTTGACCCATATTGTACTAACACCCAGTTATCAGCTATGTCTCTTCATTTAAGTTACTCTGTAGAGCCAGGTAATCAGTGCATTTGTAAATAAAATGTTTAAATCGAATTTAAAAGCATACGTGATACCCCACGCTGCATTAAAGGAAATCCACACACTGGGATTTGATTTTATCTGAGTATTTCCCATATGAAATAACCAGATTAATGTATTTTAAAGGAAAAACTGGTTAGAACAACAATTGGAAATGGTTAGCTAGCAGTTGAAGTCCTGTAATAATAAATCAGCTGTATATGTGGCTGAAAGTACAGAGTAATATCAGTTTACAATACTGATTTTTTTTTTTTTCCCTTAATGATAAAAAGATGGGTCATTGTGGAAATTAGTCTGACTTCCTGCACAAATGAAACAGAAAAAAGGAGCTGAAAAATGATAAATTAATAAAAAATAAACTTGGCTCAACTTTTACTTGTCATACGCTAAATGCCTACACTGGAATCTGGTTTTATCTCAGTATTTTCTCACATATGATGACCAGATTTATGTATTTTAGAGGAAAAGTTAGTCAGAACAACACTTGTAAATTCTTATTTAGCAATGAAAGTCCTGTGATAAATATATCAGCTATATATTTGACTGAAAGTAGAGTAATATCAGCAAAATGAAGTTGATCACTGGTAAAAGTGGAATGTCCTCTGCCCCATTATGCTTTATTGTATATTGTATTACAGGGTTACTGGGTTTTTATTACTAATGCATTAATCATTTAAGTGTTCATGGTCATCGTGGTGCTGTGTAACTAACTGGTAGGTTTCTAATATTGGAACATGCAGTGTAGCAAGTGACTACTTAACGTGTGTGTGTATATATATATATATATATATATATATATATATATATATTCACTCACAAACTGATTCCTGCACAGTAACTCACAAAGTGCGGTGGATGTTCAAAATATTTTTTGTCTGCACAAACAAAACCACTGCACGGAACTGTATCTTATTTCCTTTCCACCCAGTCTTTGCATAGGGCCTGAAAGTGGAAGTGAAACATCCAGAAAGTCAAGCCGGATGGTATTTTGGGCAAATGTGACTTGGTTGTGGTTGTGATGCAACGTGTGTCTTCAACCTGCCTTAAAAGTCTCATGGTTTCCATGCAAAGCTAGCCAGCTATGTCACATGGAGATCAGTAAAACATGCAATAAAAGGCAATAACTCTTTGGTACAAGCATTTGGCAGAAGAACATTAATGGTATAAATCAGCAGTGGCACCAGATTTAGACCAGGATTTGTGACACCTTGCTATGTCTTTAAAAATGACAGAGATGATTTATTCTCCTGTCGGGTAGAATTTGACTGCTCTAGTACTTCAGAGGTACTTTGACCTTTACCCCTCATGTCACCTAAAAACAAACAATGAATCTGTCAGAGTGAGTGTGTGTAGGTAAAACTGGTGTTTATACATTTGAATAACACTGGTATTAATCATATTCATTGCTATATCAGTCAACCTGGATTACCCACTAGATGCCGGATAAAAGAGCATTCGGTTGATGTGAATTGTTCATTTTTTGCTGGTTCTTTTATAGATCTGCTGGCCTTGTTAAAATAAGGAAGTATCCCATTTGTTTACTTTGCTTTCAATGAATAGATCTCCCTTCTCTTAGTCTTTAAGCACAGGTATAGAAATACACGAATGGAAAGAGATGTGAAAAGTGACAACTGAAGGACGTGGTGCAACTTGTTGATCCATGTCTCGTAATTTTCTGCAGTGGTGTCAACAGATGGGTTTGTAGATTGGATGAAGCAACTACTCAGTCATCCCAGGTTTGTTTAGGCAGAGTGGAGCTGAGGTTTCTTATTACTGAGAAGTGCTGTGTGTAAAAGTAAAGAAAGAAGGTGACGTCCTCTGGGTAATAAGTGACATGGTTTTCTTGACACAAACATTGAAATTCTTACATAGCCCCTCCTGCACACGTGAATCCAGAATACTTTGTTAGTAGCGCCGACTTTCAGGCATGCAATTCCTGGAAATCGAACTGGGATTCGAGTGAGTGTAGACACACATGAATCAAGGGCTGAGCCTCAACTTCTAATTTTTTACAGCTTTGGAAATACTATTCAATGTAAGTGGTCCTTTATTTCTCAGCCAATTCTTAAGAGAAAGACTAAAGTTTTTTTTTTACAAGGTCAAGCTGATCTCTCCCTGTGTGTCAAATACAGTTAGAGAAAGGAAGCTATGTTTCATCTCATCTACAGAGAAACATGTAGTGGGAGCCACTGAACTTATCTGAACTCCAGAGGGATCCCATGTGAGAAGATTTTCCACATACTTTCTCCAGCAAATCTATTTTCTAGTTTTGGACAACAGCAGATGCTGAAGCTGGGGTGATACTTGGGATCTGAGCGGGTAGGGGGAGTGTAACGGTAGTTATTAATTTAAATTATTAATCATTTTCTAAGACTTCTCTAAGGGATCTTTTGGCTCTGAATACCTTCAATTTGACCCTTTGTGTTTTGTTTTAGTGGGACAAGTTGAGTTTATTTCAATTAAAAATTCCTAAAAGTCAGATATAGTGATGAAAGTAAAAGCGTATGTTTCCAATAGACAGTTTCCTTGTACACTTCTCAGATTCAGGACTGGGCTGGTGTCTGCTGAAGGGTCTTGGCATCTCTTCTGCCTTGAACACACCCACTGTCACTGAGCTGCTGACTTCAGACAGGGTTATGATTGGTATTCTCAGTGGTTCCCTGCTGACAATCCAACCACCCTATATTGTATTTCCAGTGACAAATGCATCCATACACACAGAAACTGTAACTTTTATTTATATATTTTTTTGATTAAATTTTTCTTCAGTAGTCATCAAGGTCACTTTAAGAAATGACCATTTTCGTGGTGCTTTTGATACAGCAGTTTTTCTCTAAAATGCTGTAGGTAATGATTCACTTATTTTCAGATTTGTGGCAGCAGAATGGATAATTTTATCTTAAAGTTTCTGATCCCAAGATAGCATTTGAATGGGTCTTCATTCATTTGATTTTTCCACGACAAGTCATTACCCTATTTGCAGATGTAGGAAGTAACAAAGCACAAATACTTTACTGTACTTTAGTAGATTTGTTAGGTATCTGTACTTTATTTGAATATTTATTTTTAGCCAACTTTTTACGTTTCCTCCCTACATTCTGGCATAAATATCTGTACTTTGTACTCTTTATGTCCGCAGAATAGGCTTGTTACTTTTTCAAATGTATGCGACAGTGCATGAAATACATACGTTTTTTTCCTCGTCCCTGTATGTTTGTATGTGTTACCCATCAGGTTTTGGACCTGGTGCATGACTAGTCACTACCATTCACTGTGGAATTAGAAAATGGAAAATTTTATCATTTTGTCTTGTTAAAGAAGTACTGTTTCATTTATGAGAAAAAGACATTTTTATAGTTTATTACAATTGAGAAGTTGTACTTTTTTAAAAAAACTTTTAAGTAAAAGAGTTGAATGAGTACTTTTATGAAAGTATATTTTCACACAAGTAGCTGTACTTAAGTACAGAATGTGAGTACTTTTGACACCTCTACATAAATACCTCCGCCAGGAGGTTGTGATCATGCTGGTATGTTCGTTCGTTCGTTCGTTTGTTCACTGTTATTCTCCCGCATGCCACAAGGGGTCAATACAGCCATTGTAATGACATCTACTTCTACTCTTATTTTGAAACTGGTA
>JAPTYR010000014.1:17117868-17129368 GCA_029814505.1 Siphamia roseigaster
GAACGCTGCTGATTGGCTCGTTTCAATTTGGCGTGCCAAAATAAAAATCTGCAACTTGTAGAGCTCGCAGAAAAGTTGGCGTGGTTTAGTTTTGCTGAGGTTCAAATAAATTCTGCAGATACGAGCTGCAAATAAAAACCTCCAGGGCACATTGTTTTCTACGCCTTCAAAATTTAACACGGATTATTTTGCAGAGCTGCAGAACACAATTACAGACACGGATTCTTTTTGGAATTATTATGCACAGCTGCAGAACACAATTACAAACACAGATTTTTGAAAAATTATTTTGCAGAATTGCAGAACACAATTAGATACGCGGATTCTTTTTGGCATCATTGTATTTTTGAAAAATTATTTTGCAGAGTTGCAGAACACAATTAGATACGCAGATTCTTTTTGGCATCATTATATTTTTTAAAAAATTATTTTGCAGAGTTGCAGAACACAATTAGATACCCGGATTCTTTTTGGCATCATTATAGCTCCATATCATTTGAACATGTTATGAACCTAATTAGAGCCACTGGCTTTAGAGTCAGCCCGTATGTGATTTTGAGGGAAAAACATGCACAAGTGTCCACTGATCATCTGTCACAGCAGTGGTTTTACAGACTAGAGCAAGTGGAGCCAAAGCAGAGACTGCTGGGAGCACACTGCAAAGGTCAGCACTGAATACCTGTGTGTGTGATGGTGCACACCACTGACTGTATTATCTATCACCAGGCCAAGACCAGGGCGAGTGTGTGTGTGTGTGTGTGTGTGTGTGTGTGTGTGTGTGTATGTGTGTGTGTGTGTGTGTGTGTGCTTAAGTGTCTTTGTCTGTCTCTGGTGAGAAGAAGTGTGGCTGCTGAGAGACCCAGACCCCCATTTCACCCTCTCTCTCACACACACAGGCTGAGAGGAAGAAGTGGAAAGAAGGAGCACGAAAAGAAACAATAAGAGGGAGAAAAGGAGAGCATCAGAGAGTGAGACAGGACCCTGTGTTTCTAACAACTCTCAGGGTCCCAGGGGTACTTCACCCCCCCCTTCATCCCCTGCTCTCCTCTCCTCTGTGGCTGTAATCAGGAAGGGCAGATCAAAGGGGGCGGCAGAGTGTCACTGCAGCGTTTTAGCTCTCAGAGCTGCCAGAGTGTGGCCAAGAGTGGCGCTTTAGGGGGGACTTAGCGCCTCTTCACCATGATGAAGGTTAATGTCATCTGGGGACTGGTTCTGGGCAGCTCCTGAGCAGCCGTTGCCCTGGCCCCCTCCTCCTCATCCCCACTGACAGTGCTCCTCCACCAAGCCTCATTACACCAGAGAGCAGCTCAACATGGATGAGATGCCCATCATTTTAAATTCTGTTATTTGGCAACAAGGGAAAGAGGTACTTTTGCTAAAATTGTCCGTCTTTGACTATGACTCCTTTTCTTTGAGCTTCTGTTTCAGTCTACAAATGTCTACACCTCAACTCAATGCATCGCATAAAATTACAAAGAGTTAGTATTAAACAACTTCTGTGTGGCTCCCAGGTCTCTATTGCATTCGCTGCTGATGTGTTTCAGCATGTGGATGGCCTCCCCCTCTCTCCTGCCGCTGTCTCTTTGACATAATAGGGAGGGATCAGTGAGAGAAAGGTGGGCCGACAATCTGTAATTCATCCCTGCCACGGCTCATTTGCTTACGTTGCTTCGCATTAGGGGAAAGATAATTTATCTCTCTCTCCGCACTGGCTTTACAAATTCCCTGTAATGCTCTCCTGCCACTTAGCATATTTTATTGCCCTGCCTGACGCTCGTGTCTCCTGAGTCCCACTGATCGCGCTTTGCATGCCACTGTGGCAGGGAACTTGTTCCGCTCAATTATTCATCGTCATCGGACTAAGTGGTTGTTCTATAAGCATAATAAAAGAGCAGGCAACTGACAGCTTAGCTCTCGTCTCTGTCCCAGGATGCAATGCCTCTCCATCTCACTCTTTGAGGCAGATGTTTCACGGCTCCTCTCAGGATAGAAGATTGTAGAGCAGTCAGATGTCTAACTTATGCTTTTTTTTTTTTAATGTAAAGAGACAATTATAACATATTTGTTTGAAGTATGATTTGAGGAAAAGTTTTGTATAGTTAAACTAATCATACAAACACTGAGGTCACATATTTATATCAGTACAGACATTTTCATGTACTTTCCAGCTCTGAGTATAATGGGTTAATTCTTAATATGTCAATATTATAATGAACAATTTAATATCTAATTTCTAGTGAGTTCCATTACTATGATATATCACTGATCTATTAGAAGCACATAAGATTTTTCCTGCCTGACAGACATGACAAAATACACCATTGATGCTCATAAAGAAAGCACATATGTAGAAATCCAACCTTTTCCATGTCAAGATCTACATGAGGAATTTTGTTCAACCAGTAAACTTAAACTACATAAACATACATACTGTAACTATAACTACTTAAAGTACATGTAATGTATGAAGAAACAACCTTCAGGAGCTTTCCTTCTTTCCTGCTAAGTCCCTGTCCTGAAGCATCTTTCAGTTTATTTTATTTATCTGGGCTTTATTTGGCTTCCTCTGTTTGCTCCCCACTCTACTTCATTCGGCATGTGAGTAACGTGCCTCTCTTCACCCAGCAGAACTCATTAAGATTATGCTGCTCTTGTTTCCACAGAAATGTCATCTCATCTCTCCAGCCAGGGCAATCTGTGTCTTTAGCCATGGTCGCCAGGCAATATCTATGCCCATTTTCTCTCCTCCGCTGTTCATGCAGTGAATTCAGACCCGAGAGGGAAAATGTTTGGAAGTTGTGTCAACACACTAGTCCAGAAAAGCGCACATTCTAAACACATGAAATACTACAACAGCAGGCTTCTAATGGTGCCTTGAAACCTTGTATATAACATCACAGACTTGTTTTCTTCTCATCAAAAGACATTTTCAGAGACATTTAGTAGTAGTAACATTTGACCAGTGAAACCCAGACTTAAGACTACTGTAATTTAAAAGGCTTAACATTATGTTACAGCTTATTATAAGTAGGGATTTAGTGATTTTTATTGTTGTATCTTTAGGATTTGTATTATTGGTAAAGAAAACTAAAACATCTGGAAACTTGAAGGGTACTGACAAATAACTGACAATGAAAACAAAAATCAATATTGTCATATGATGCAATATGATGATGCATTTTACAGGTTATTTTATATGGAGTTCAATGTGTGTATTCCTTACCTATAGTTCTCTGCATTAGTGCTAGAAATGAAATATTGAAAAAAAAAAAGAAATGGAGTGAAGATGGAGAAGGGGGGTGTTCCTCACATAAACTCGAACCCCCAAAAATAACAAAACTGAGATTCGCTACAGATACAAATCAGTTCAGGGGTACCTAGACATTTCAGAACGTACAGTACATTCATTACATGAAACAGCCCGTAATAACTCCCATTTCCCACCTCTGTTTTACTCCTATAATTACCAAAGTGAGATTTTTTATTGAGTAAGAGGTGTTCACAAAAATGCTAAAGATTTGTAAGAAAAAAACAACATTATCAGTAGTGAGATTAACGAAGCAATATTCCAGCTTTTATCCACAGCTTTAATCAGTGTTGTATAGGCAGTGTGGATAAAAGAGCCTCATTGATTCTCCTTGGAGAATAAAAAGGCTGGGGCCAATATAATTAAGGTTTAAAAACATATTGAACTCCAAACGTCCATCAAACCTGGCACTTTTCAAGGTCTCCAGAGCTCTCTCTTATGAAAACCTTTTTTGAGAGCGTTGTGGAGGAAATTAGGAGGTTAAAGACAGTATAGTGATTTTAAAATTCACAGAGAGGTGCCTTTTACCCATACAGTACAGTGACGATACAGATCATCCTCTAAATTCCAATTAAACATTGTTCTGAATGGATGAAAACAGTAACTCAGTAATTACCTCCGCCAAGGAGGTTATGTTTTTGCCGGCGCTTGTTTGTCGATCTGTCTGTTTGTCTGTCTGTCTGTGTGCAACATAACTCAAAATGTTCTGGATGGATTTTGCTGAAATTTTCAGGGAATGTTGAGGATGGTCAAAGGAATAAATTATTCGATTTTGGTGACGATCTGAAAAAAACAAACAAAACAAAACAAAAAACCCCCACCATTATCGAAAATTTAGTGAATAACGACTGAAATAATAATGATATCAACATGAATCCACTTGCTAGAGGTACATTTTCATGGTCAAGGAATCTAAAGATGGTGATAAAATAATTGTAGGACTGTTGTTTTAGGTACAAATCCCAATATGGGGGGAACTGAGCTGCTTGGTGGAGGTCTTTAGTTACAAACTAAAATGTGATAAATGCCTGTTTTGCAGCTTTTAAATGATTATGTAAGTTTTTTGTTTCAGAGTGTGAGCCTTTTTGGCTGTTTGCTGGACCTCCAGCCTTGTTTGAGGTATGTATTGGCCTGTATAATCTCTCTGTGTTGAGGGGAAAAGGGG
This sequence comes from Siphamia roseigaster, assembly GCA_029814505.1. Lineage (NCBI taxonomy): Eukaryota > Metazoa > Chordata > Actinopteri > Kurtiformes > Apogonidae > Siphamia > Siphamia roseigaster. The sequence continues at coordinate 17,122,341 of JAPTYR010000014.1, forward strand.
GAGGCGGGACCTTCTGATAGGGGAGTGCATGTTTCGGAGCCCTCTGAATAATGCTGTGGAATAATGAGGTGGGGAGCAAAGGCTGTAGCCCAGGGCTTTGACCGTCTCTGTGACCTGATTATGTCAGGCAGTGTCAGCCGCCAAGACACTACAAAAGCACAGAGCATCCCATCAAGTCCATATCCACCGTGATCTGTCCCCTGCGCTCCAGGCACCTTGTGAGCCAGGGAAGTCCATACTGTCTCATTAGCGACATTTAGCATCAAACGCTCTGGTACAGAGATTAAACTTTAAACAAAACTGGACGATCACACTGCTGGTGTTGAAGGTGAAACACCAGTAGGTCAAGTTTTAGATGTGTGTCTCTGTTACACACATAAAAATTTGTTGGAGTGGAATATTAAAAGTATCAATATATTCAATTATGCTTATAGAAGAAGAAAATAACATTTACTGACTATATACAATAGTATGTTAAATGTAAAACTGACTACTATTTAACATAAAAGAATTGCAGTAGATACTATAGAGGCACAATGTGTATTTTTTATTACATAGTAGACTGCACTATATGTTTGTACAGAGGCTATAATTGTATCCTTATGTTGTTTACATCTTAGATAAACAGTTATATTGTACACTGTACTTTGGTGTCACAAATAAATGCTTATATTTCAACATTATACAAATGTTTTAATTGTATTGTATCACATCTTGCCTTGTACATCTTATGTATACTATGTTATGAGTTTTTGACTCATATGGCCCAGCCCCAGTTGGTTTGCGTTTTTTGTAACTTGGCGCTACATGGACAGTGCATGTGTTAAAAGATGAAACAGAGGTTAAGGTAAATAACACAGAGTGGCATGAAAGGGCACATTGTCCACACAATTTTCCTTTAATATGTGCTGTGTGCACCTGCGATAAGATGATTCATTAGATAGGGCTCCACAATGACAAGCATCATCGTTCAAGCCTCTGGCTACTGATGGAACAATTCTGCAGCCACCCTGTAAATATGACAAGGTCAGCGTTTTACTGCGACAGGCGCATGTGGATAAGAGAAAGAAGGGCTTTGTTTATTCCCAAAAAGCTTAATATATGGTTGGATGGGTAGTAGAATGTAGACAAACAGCTTTAAGACACACACAGACCCACCACTAGAAATCTATGAAGAAAGATCAGAAATACTATACAGTGTTTCATGTGAATTGGACATTCTTATATGATGGATTGTGTGACTATGAGGGCCAGTAATATCTTTTACAGCCTGGTTACCATGGAAATTGTTGTCCCCGTAATGTTTAATTGCCTATGTGAAAACCAAAGTACTGAGGGAGCCTTTTTAAATTCTCAGGAGGGTGCACCCACCTGTCCTTGTGCGTTGGTGACCAGCTGTCCAGTGGCTCCTTGCAGGTTTGACAGGGTGTTGCCAAACACCTGAGAACTGGCGATGGACCCCATGGCGGCTGCTGCTGCTACCGCTGCCTGGCTGGCAAGAGGATTGAGCTGGTGGAAACAGAGAAAACATTAATTAAAATGACATCTGATTGTTTCTCCGGTGCAGGTGTTTTCCTACAAAACAAAACAAAAAAGGAATAGTTCTCGATTGTGGGGGGGGGGGCTCCAGACTTCTGTTCTTTGTTTGTAAGGCCAGAATAGGCTAACTGCAGTGAGGTCTGTGTAGTCCAGTACTGAGGGCTACGCAGTCCATCATACAGTTCCCAGAGGTCTATGCTCCTGAACCCAGTGGGAGGCTCAAGGGTAGGGAGGATCAGGGAAAACGGGAGAGCGGCTGTGAATAAGTGGCCATTTTACCACTCTAAGTGCTTCCTCTGGCCCCCGGGGCTCCCCATGGGCCGAGCCGAGTCTTTCTACCCACAGCAATGGCCTGAAAGCATCCTGCTTTCACAATAGAGTGAGGCAGTGTGGCCATGCATCACTGTATCGTCAACTGCTTCAATACGCTTCGACTAAGAATTCCTCCTGTGTCATAATGCACTAGCACACTGTTACTTTTGAAGGAGAGGTGGGTTAAAATGACCATCTTTACCCCCACTGTAATGGACTCATCTGGTCTGGCCTGTGGTTGTGAAAAGAAGCTCTTCGCGACAGGGAGAGGTTGTAGAGCCCCGCCACACTGCTGAGATTACCCATATAAATCAAGCTAACCACTTATTAGGAGGCTGAAAATGCACTGCTGATTTGGTTGTAGTGCAGCAGAGCAAAGTCTTATTAGGTTGAGTAAGTAGATCAAAGACCAAGAATAGATAGGAGACCTCCCAATTACTCAACAGAATAGAGAAATAATAGAAACACAGCTTAGACGCAGGCTGCCTGCTCCCTGCTGCTAATATTTGTTGGCTACATATTCAAAGGATTGAAGAAATGAAGAGTTTACATAACAGACTTAAAATAACATAAAGCCACTTTATGGAAAATACAATGTGCTGCAACAACCGTGTTATCAGAGATTCTTTCAGTGAAAGCATCAACTTTTCGCACTCTCTGTACTCTGCAGGGAATTCAGCTTTGTTCATCTGAGATCATTCAGTTGCCATTCATCTTTTATACCCCACCACCATATATTATTACACTTTCTGAAATCAAATGATGAAAAAATGCCACAGAGCGATCAATACTTTTTCATTGACAGTAAAGGTTAAGCACATTAAGAATGACACTGCATTTGTCTTATGAAATCATATTTCATGTTGGTGGCCTCAAATTGGCCGTGATTGATATTGCCTCCCCTCGTCTGAAAGTCATCCAGTTTTTCCTTGATAATCGCAAGATTGTCTTTTATGTGTCCAGCAGATGTCCTTTGAAAATCTGAACGTCTTGATCATAAAAACGTATAATCTGATTTAATTAGAAAAGTATGATGACGGAATGAGGTTAACAGAAGACTAACCCAAAATAAAAAAATATACATGGTAATAAACAAGATAAGTAGTCCACAGCCTGTTAGAAATCTTGGATAATATGAAAGATAATTTGGATTTTTCATACTTAACATAAAAGTATTATTCTCTGTTGATTATATTTACTGAAGATGTAGGGATTTGTTAATTCTACTAATTCATTTCTCTAATCTGCCTAAACATCCTCACCCCAGTACATCTAACAAATATTGTGTAATAATATGTAATAGTAAAATAAAGCGAACAGTTTATATTAAGGCAAGCTGGCTGCTTATCCATATATCATGCTGCCTCTGTAAGAATTTGTCTTTATTCATATATTAGAATAGAATAAATAGAATAGACTTTATTTGACATTGTAACAAATACAACGAAATTAAAATGCAAACCATTCAGTGAATGAGGGGTAAAAACAAGCTTAAAAAAATTAATAATAATAATCATAATAATAATATATGCATGATTGTGCAACTTCTATGCCAGTAACAATTTTCCATCAGTAACCCAAGTTTGTAATTCAAGTACAATGATGCCTTTGTTTCTGTCAGTGAGGAATAACTGTGACGTTTTAGTCGTGACAGAATATGGTCATACAGAACAAGGCATTAGAAAGAACTAGAAAGAGAAGTTACTCCACCGCTTAACAAACACACAAATGGTTTATGTTATACCTAGAATTACACCAGGAGCAAAAATGAACACAAAAAGAGTCACTTCAGCACCACAGAAAACTGTTATTAACAACATTTAAGGTAGATATACACAGCAGAAAAACAGCTTTTTCAATATAACTTTGACACAAAAAGGAGAATGTTCACTGAAGCCAAGATCTAATGCTCTGTAGCAGATAATAGTCAATATTTAGTGTTTAAGGAAGACTGACAAAATCTGGACCAGACAGTGTGGCTTAGGAGACACAGGTATTAAATGGAGGAATATAAGATGTGACTGAATCTTTCTGCCCAGTTGGTGAAAACAGAGTGTTATGGGTGCAGTGACAAAAGCCACCACGGCCAGTTAAGCAAAGCTAAACAGAGGCTACAGATCAACACACAGATAATGTGATCTGCTCAGGCAAGCACACCCAAAGTTTCTAAGAAAATCTGCTGCGCTCAGTGTCATTGTGTGAGTGATAGGCTGTTAGAGAAGCTTTCAAATTTATCTGAAATATTATCATTGTGTTTCATTCGATGATAGCCCTTCCAGATGCTATGTTATTCTGGTAAATCTAGGTGAAAAGAGAACAAGCTTTATTGCTGCATCTCCTGGCACTGGATAATATGGATAGCAGTTGCAGGGGGAGCCAGGAATAAGGAGAGGCGAGGCTGTGTTCAACACCTAAACAGGTGATTTTCCGCCACGGTGACTCCTCTCAACACCTCGGCAGGAGGCACAAAATGACAGACCTGGCCTAGCATTTGTACTGATTGCATGTGTTGGAGGAGATAAACAGTGATCTTCCAGTTTTCAGTTTGCCTGCATGTTAACCATTGTATTTCATTCTTTTCATTCCCCATGAAAAGGGGCGTCAAGAGGATTTTCAGCAGCAGAGACCCCTCAGGTCAGCCACAGAAGGGGTAACACAGATGCAGAAATAAACACAAGTCAGTGTAATGGTTAAAGAAATGTCTCAGATGTTAAATTCGAGTCAAGAAATGTAGTTTTTCTGTTATTACATTTCCAGTTAGGTGGCAGCAAACCTTGGCACTGAGCCTCTGTTGGTTATTTTGTCACCTTTAAAATACTCCAAGTACTCAATCTCTACACTATCAAAGTTTAATATAGCTAAACATACAGGCTGCACAGGGATCAAACAACAAAAAATAAATGTCTCTGACACAAAAAAAGTCTGTAAATTGTTAAAAATGCAGTTTTTCTCTGCGCGGTACAAAGGGGAGGGAATCTAAACGGCACTAGAGTCTCCATTGCCTCTTTGACCATGAGGGTCACCTGGTGCAGCAACCCGTGTAATCTCAGGAATAGAGGGAAAAATACTGTCCCCACAAACCGTGGAAAATATAAATTGTTTGACACAAACTAACTGGGGTTTATTCTTGGTTTGCTCTTTTCATGCGGCTGTTTTAAACCTAATTGCTTTTTTTCTGCCTTGCACCGAACCAAAAAAAAAAAGAAAAGAAAAAAAACATCAACAACAAAAGAAAACAAAAAACAAAAAGAGAGATTAATGGACAGTGATACAGACACCAAAGGCAGGCGGATTCAGAGTTTAGCTGTGTATAAAACTTATATTCTACTCTATGATGTATGATTTAAATAGACTTAAATATTTATTTAATAAGTTGGAAAAAAAAAAGTGAAATGTAGAAAGTATTGAGGCATTTGAGCTGACAATCTAAAAAGCATGATTAAACTCCACAAAGTAACTAAAATATAATAATTTCTTGTTCAAAAACGGACTCATATTTAACACTATTAGAAATAACTACATAAATAAATGCATATACAAATGAATTAAGTGCAAATTAAATATTTTTGGTTCCTTGAAAGCTGCAAGGATAAGAACTTTAAAATACTGAATTACTTGCCATCTATTCGATAATTAATTAATCAGTTTCAGTAATTGTTTAATGAAAAATACTTCATCTTCATCATCAAAACTTTTATCATCACAAACTGGGAAATTTTTGGGTTATTTACTCCTTTAGGATAATAATCAGCTGAATGTCTTTGTGTTGTGGAATAAATACGACTTTTGCAGATATGTTAGACTTCAGAAAAAAACATTTTGTTATAAAGTGACTACTCAATAAACTGAAAGAATTATCGACAAATTCATTAAAACTAAAAGAACATTTTGTGGCAAACATGCTTGCTGTCATAATGATAAAAGTACATCTAAAATTAACAGCCACTTTTGCATGTGGATTAAAAATTCCCTTCCATCTGTGGAACAACAGGGAAGTTCCCCTCATTCATCCAGGCCTCACATCTCTGTCTTCTCCCTGCTCTTTTCCCACTCCAGAGTGAATGTAATCAGCTGTGACATGAGAAAACACGTTCTCTGTCTGTCAGGACTCTCCTAGTCTTCTGCTGACCGTCCTCTGCTGACTCTCCTCCTCCTCCAGACCCTCCTGCCTCCTCCACACACACCCCTCCTCCCGCCTCCACACCCTCCTCCTTCTCCAAAACCCCCTCCACCTCCACACCCTCCACCCCCACCATCCAGCCGGCTCCGCCCCACTGTGTCTGGTTGAAGGACAACACTGTGTCCAGCCAATGCATCCCAATGATCCTACCAACCCTGGTGTTCCATCAGGGTTTCATATCTGTTCTCCCACCACCAGATCATTATCAGTTCAACTGGACCACATACCGGAGACTCCAGTTTGTGCAGACAGACATGAAAATACACCTGTTAATGCACCTGGAACTAAGTGTTTACATATAGGACAAACCAAACCTGTCGTCTTCCTATAGAGTATGATGAAAAATAACAGGGTCAGATAGAAGATGGAATACACTCAGAAATATCTAACACTGAATTTTAACATTTATTTATTTATTTAGGTCAAATAATTAAACAACAAAGTTCCATTTGATTTTTTTTGGTAATTTTTTTTAACATAAATCTAAATAAAAAACTTTACATAATGCATAAACATCTGTCTAATAAAGTCTATGTATTTGAAATGTTTTGTATTTGAAAGACCAGTAATGGGTATTTATTTAAAATGCATAATAAAGGTAATTCAATCAAAATGAACTATATTTATATATTTGTAGTACATAATAATTTAGGTTATATTCAATCAAAATACATATTTATATTTTTCTAGTACATAATAATTAAGCTTATATTCAATCACAATGCATTATATTTATATATAATTCGAAATTAACTGAAATAAACATTGTCATTATTATTATGTTTCACCACAGGGACTAGTATTCCACCATGACCGTTTGTGTCACATGACTGTACAGGAAGTAGCATTAAAGTTTCCACTGTGATTTCCCTTATCTTCTATCCGTGCACTGTTGGAGAGGCACCTTCAGGATTTTATAGTTTTGTTGGAACTAAAAGAACATTTTGGATTAGTGGATTGTATGACTTGGTGGATGGATTGGTGTGGACTTCTGTGG
>JAPTYR010000014.1:17188605-17204436 GCA_029814505.1 Siphamia roseigaster
CACGCATACTCTTTTCTTTGGACGAGTGCTCCCTCTCGCAACAGCCCCAGCTGTTAGTGCGCAAGGACGTGTCAGTGAGCTTGATGTGCGGCACAATGTGCACCGCGCGCACTTGTGGACCAGTTATGTGCATCCCTGGTTATAGAGGCAGAAATGGCAAAGAGACCTGTGGAGAATGGATTAATACAACTTTGGGCAAAGCCTGAACACTTATATTTAAGTATTTTATTTTTATCTGCGGTATTTACCAAACCAAGCCAACAATGGAATAGTGTTTTGTTGAAGGTTGTACTCTGACACATTTGTTATCATGCAATACAACAATGTCATTTACACATTGTTACATGGGAATAAAATGACAAAATATTTGTCTGTGTCTGAAGCTCTACAGTTGCATCACCAGGTTTTTGGACAGAACTATGCAAATGATGTAGTAGTAGTAGTAGTAGTAGTAGTAGTAGTAGTAGTAGTAGTAGTAGTAGTGTGTCTTAAATTAAAAATAATTGAATTGGCATACAAACTCTTGGCTCATTAACATTAAGGAACATTTTTCTTAGATGAAATTGTCATTTCTTTAGATAAATTATAAATATTGCGATATTATCATTATCACAATGTTGTACACCCATATCGTATATCGCAAGTTTGGCCAATATCGTGCAATCCCCCAGGAAGTTAGCCTAACTTATATTACATTTGCTAAGCTTGGATGTAATTGGTTAATACGTTGTCACTAAGACGAAGAAAGAAATATCAGATGAACACAGAATGTAAGAACTTGGAGTTATCCTGGGAAGTTTGAGGATTTTCCCTTTTGTTGTTGAATCCCAAAAGTGAGAGCTCATACTCTGGCATGAACTGAAAGGTCATGCTCAACCTTGTGGTGTCATTAGAGATAAAGTAGCTTAAAATATGCAAAGTTGAGAAACTGACAGAGTAAACATATTACAAAGGACACAGGCATCTTATAAACTTGGCAGAAGAATAATGTCAGTACTAAGATCAGCATTAGCAAGTGCTTGCAATTATATCTCTGTGATTCATCAATGTATTTTTAATATTAGCACTGCCAGGTTAGATGTCAAGCCAAAGCTACTCAGAGGTGATGCATGAAAAATAAAACTTGGTCAAAAAAGAACATTTGCAGGTGTTCTCAGGTTGCCACCAGCTACATTTTTATCTTAATCTTTATCTGTATGAATTTGTCTGAACCACAAGTGGGTTCCATTTTTTTGGATGAAACTTTGTGTTCTAATATAAAAAGGTGCCTGCTCATTTTTTGCATTTACACAAACCAGAAATTCATGTTTGTCTTCAGCTGACTTCTCAGACCCTCAGACCAGAGCCACTGACCTTCCAGGGGGAGAGGATGACCTGGGTGTCCCCTGGCTCCATGGCCCAGCTGGTCCAGTTGAAGAGCAGACATCCCGAAGCTCCACTGGTCATGGGCAACACCAACATCGGTGAGGGAGAAGTTCAGCTCCGTCAGAGATCAGTAAAACACCACCCAGACTAAACTGTCCTGTGTGTTTTTCTGTTGCAGGTCCAGATATTAAGTTCAAAGGCATCGTCCATCCACTGATAATATCTCCAAACAGAGTCACGGAGCTGTTTGAGGTCACGCAGACATCTGAGGGTGGGTCAGTTCCCATTTTTGGCATGAGTTTCAGTCATTTCAGTTCTTGGTCACCATAAATGCCCACTGTCGACCTCTAATTTCAGAATATATGTTCAAATATATTAAAAAATTAATTATTTGTGTTTTTCTTTCTCGTCTGAAATTAATTTGACTGTAGCACATAAGAGTTCTACATACGTTGTATATTTGCAACAACAGGTAAAAAGATAAAAGTAAAAAAAAAAAAAAGTTGAAATACATTTTCTGCTCTGTTACGGAAATGGTTTTATGGATGCCACATTATTTTCAGTGCCCTTACTGTAACTCCAATTATTTTAACTTTTTTATTCCTGAAGAGCTTCTTAATTAGTCACTGTTTTGAGGTAAAACATGTGAGGATATTGGATTTTTTATTTCTATTTCTGTCCTAGAATATCCCTAAAATGACCCATGAACAAGACTTTCTTTGTAGCTCTGTACTCCTGACTGTGACTGGTCTATAAAAAAATATCCATGAAAGAATGAAACAGTGTTAACTTCATAATTTTTTTCTTTTCTTCAAATGAACAAACCTAAGCAATCGGAAAAGTAAATCTTAATCTCAATGCTGTTTTGTAGTTATTCAGTAACTGCATGGTATTACCCAACAATTACCTGTGTATTTCCATACTTGGGCCTCTATTTCCCCTCTACTTGTGAGAATAGATGATGTTTAAAGTAGAACCTTGCAGCATGAGTTTAAGTCATTGCATGACTGAACTTGTTTTACAATTGACTCATTTTATGAACCAGTTTCCGCCACTGAAATGAATTGAAATGTAATTATTCCATTCCAGCCCCCCAAAACAACCTAAAATCATTTTTTAAGGGCTTTTAAAACAGGAAAAAATTACTGTAAGAAAGAACGTAACCATTATAAAAAAAATCATGAAAGGGAATACAAAAATAAACTGTTCAACTTTTTTACCTTAAAGTTGACAATCGGAGGAGGAGGATTACTGTTAGGAAGGAGAATCTCCTTCCATTAAACATCAGGTAGAACAGTTTCTGGCTTTTCCCCTTCCATTGGGATTCCAATGCAATCGCATGTTCTCTCTCATGATGAACACAAACTGAATGGGCAGAGGATGTGAGCTCAGTATGAAGCTCACTCGAACTGTGGATTTACACCCACATTTCAACACTGTGTGGAAATATGAATGGAAATTTGAATGCATAACACTTGGATTTTGTGTTTTGGGGTTTGGTTTTGTTTTACCTATACCTTTAAAAAGCTCAATTTAATAATGGTGATATAGAGTTAAAACCAGGGGTTGTGCAGGTGTTTGAAATCCTTAAATGTCAATGTTGTTTTAAAGGTGTGAAAAGTGTTTGAGTCCTTGAAAATGTTTGCAATTATAACTATTACTTTTGACTATTAACTCCGCCAGAAAAGAAAGCAACTCAAATCTACTCAGAGATGATATATTTTGAAAAATAAGTTTGTCAAAAAAGAAAATGAGCATGTGTTCTCAGGTCAACCCTCGGTACATTTGTACCTTAATCAGAGCAAGTGTGTCTGGAAAAACTCCCAAGTGGCTTCCTTTTTTTTTGCAATAAAAATGTGTTCTCTTGAATTTCTAAATTTTATGCTATTCTGAAACATAATGTTTTTATTTTATTATTTATAGCAAAATACAATGTACCTTGGGATTAAAAACTGAAAAAAAAAAAAAAAATAGCCATGAGTACGTTTTCCTGTAGATATGCATTTTATCACAGTGATAACAGGGAAAATGAGCCTTAAAAGTTCTTGAATTTGACCTTGAAAAAATTCGTACAAACACTGAGCACATGAATACTCACCAGCCACAACTCATAGTAAATTTCTCATATCATATTGCACTTGTACTGCCAGGGTCTGCTGCGTTTGTTCAGACTCTACTAACCATAGTGCCGTGGTCTTTCATGCATGATGGTATTGTGTACGTGTAGCCTTTTTGATGTTGCAGAGGGTCATTAAACTGGCCTCAGATCAGATCCAGTGTAGTGTTGACCTGTTGGGCTCTGTACAGGTGTCTGGGTCGGAGCAGGTTCCAGTCTGTCAGAGGTTCGGACTCTTCTGGAGAACCTGGTCCCTCAGTTTCCACTTGAGAAGACTGAACTGTTCCGAGCCATGATCAAGCAGCTGGGGAACCTGGGAAGCCAACAGATCCGGAACGTGGCTGTATGTTGACCGAATTATGAATGGAAGTTTAAAAAAAGTCCACATTCCTTCACCTGCTCTCGTTTGCCTTTCTTTTTTATTCAGTCTCTTGGCGGGAACATCATGAGTGCTTATCCAAACTCTGATCTGAATCCGGTCTTGGCTGCCGGATGCTGCAGACTGAATGTTGTTTCAAGCGGTGAGCTGACACCACTTTCAGTTACAGGCATTTATGTAAAACAGTTTGAAGAATAATCTCACCCACTCGTAAAAGTGTATTGTAATTGTCTATAAGTCCATCTGAATATGCTGCAGGAGCGAAACAGATGCACTCAGAAGAGCAACTTTAACCTCCTGAGACCCAGGAAAGTAAAAGTTTTGGCTTTTTTTACATTAAATGTCTGAATTGGAAACAACAGACTGCAGTAGTTTTTACCCCTCAGCCAACTTTGGGCTGAAGGGGTATAGTCATCTATCTGTTCTTTGCAATGGACAGCAGTTTGTTTTTTTTTAAGTAAAGCTGTGAAACTCTTGTCACTAAAGAAGACAAAAATGCATTGTTGGGTCTCACAAGGATATAGTGACAATAGGATATGTTGATTTATTTTCTCTAGAAAAATGTACATGCATTTTCCTCAACAAAACCAAAAATTGTATATGTAAATAACAATGAAGCAAACAATGAAAATGATGTTAAACACATGAAAAATGTAAATGACAAAAAAGAACCAACAAGAAAAGCAATGTAACCGTGATGTAAAAGACACAGAAAGACAGAAGTGACGTGGAAAAACATAAACATAAATGAAATGACAATGATGTACTATGTGACTGAATAAAAATGACATAACCGATGCAAAGAGACATAAAATAGGAAAAAATAGACTTTTAATGTCTGTTTGTTAGTGGGAGATTCAGTGAAAACTCATATCTATGTTAAATATAATGTGTTTTTATGGTCTATGTCTTGAGGAGATGCCAAATTTCTGTTTTTGGTCTTGAGATGAAAATGTTTGGGAGCCACTGGTTTAATGTATTCCATGTGCATATTTTTGCTGATATGGGTAATGCAGATTACATAACGTATCAGTTTTCTTTGATTTCTCTGATCTTTATGCATATATTTGCAATATATTATGTTTTATTAGATGTGGGATCCAATCAGGCTGTAAGGAGGAGTCATTTCAGCAGGAATTAAATAACTGATGCACGTAAAATGAAAAGGTTAAGAGTATTTTACAGTGATCATACATTCATTATCATTTGGAATGAGTCACATGTTCCAGATGATAATTTAAATTTGCAAGTCAAAAAAAAATCAGTAATCCAGCCTAGTTTGGGAGCAGTTTAACATTGCTGTACCTTGATCAATGTACATTGGTAGAAAAAAAAAAAAAAAGTTTTTTGACACCCCATGCATGCGTGAAATATTTAATTAAAAAACATTCCTTAATTCATCGAAATCTGCCAAGTATTGTTCCCTTCTCCATGTGCTCTGTTCTGTCCAGGTCAAAACTGGATGTTTCAGCAGAAAAACATCAAGGACATGACATGTTGAAACTGTCAATAATTTAGCTTTATTTATTTATTTATTTTACTTATGAATATGTAAAAAAAATGATTTTTTTTTTTTACTTATGAATAAGAACATACATTTTTTGCCTCATCTTTTGAACTCAAACAATATTTTTCTGTCAATATTTCACGATAATATTGGAAACTGTGTAAAATTTCAATTGTGCAAAAACTTTTTCCACTCCTGTATAATTGAAGGACTTTTGGAGTTCGATTTACAGGGTAACATAGTTGATTGGTATAGTTGACATTTCTGTTGTTTTCGGGCCTAAAATCAATGCAACCATAACACCACATAGCATTTTTACGGAAAGATTATTTTAAATATCATATATATAAATAATTGAGTAATATTGAAATGGAAAGTTGTTTATAAATATTTTGCAGTAACATTGTTAACATAAGAGTGTGATAAATACACACTTGACTCACACATACTTTATATTAAATAACTAAGAAAGAGGAGAAAGAACATACCTTGGATTCTTAGCAGTGTTTTCTTCAGGAGAAAAGAGCAGGTCATGTGGTCTGGAATTAACACACTTCCTTCTGAGATGTTTTTGTGATGGCTAAGTTCGATGAAAGTGATTTCTCGGACACATGTACAATTTATTGTTTTCTGTATGAAATTTGATATATTGGCAAAAAATAAATATCTGTCACGATTGTTTCAAGTTAATAAAAAGAACACAGGTAGAGTATTTTAATAAGCTCATTTTATTACCGCTTAGCTAATTATAAGGTGTTTGTTTTTTTTTTGTTTTTTTTTTTTAATTAAATTCAGATAGGCATTTAGTTGACATTTTAGTGCATCTTGTCATTTATTAATTATTTATTAGTCCATTACTAATAAATGATTGTTTCCATAATGAATTTTTTAAAGACATGAACATAACATTTTTACTCATGTAAAAATGTTCAGTCCCTCAATTATATATTGACCCACCTACACTTGGGTTTCAATGTGTAGTGTGTCTATTAAGCCAGTCACCTAAGGACCAGAGAACAAACAGATGAGTTTGAAAACATTCCTGTTAAAAAAAAAAAAAGAAGCAATGAATACTTTAACCTGCTAATACTTTGAAGCCTGTTGAATGCACAGATAAACCTAATGCACTTCAAGTAACAAAACTTGAAGAGTTTTTTTGGTCTTGAGTCGCCACTATAACATAAACTCCTCCACTGGGATTGTTTTTAAGTGGCATGTGCTATGATTTATACCATTTGGTTGATCCTTTTATCTAAAGAGCACTATAGTGTCATGGATGTCTTAAATTTAAAAGCATCAGTGCCATGCTCTATGCTTTGACACATAGGGGACCAATGCATCCATTACATACACAATTTTTTTTATTTTTTTTATTTATTTATTTATTTTACTTTTTGCTTTTACTGGCATTTTCACTTAGTGGGCTAAAATGTCAGCCATAGAGATATTTGCCTTGCTCTAAAAAAAGATTCCATGATATTCTGTCTCTGCAGAGTTCAGTGAAGATCAACCAGATCAGTCTGGATGAAAGTGGAGAGCATGTGGGCATCTGCTCTGAGGATGGGAAGGTGAGATCTCGCTGCTCATCACTGCTGGTTACTGATCCTTGGGCCCTGCAGCAAAGAAGCAACAATCAGTGTTTTTCATCTTTCATAATTCATCCTTAGATTACTATTCATATAAAAACTCATCTTATCAGGGTTAAAATTTATCCTAATGATGTGGAACTTGTAGTTTTTTGGTAGCGATTTCTAAGTGGGATTTTTTTTTTTTTTTTTCCCCCAGAAGACACTTTCACCATCAGAGCATTAACTTTGAGTTTTATCTTCATCATATCTAGACATAAATCCTTATTTTGTTCACGATGCATTGAATTTATAAAAAGCTGGTACCAATTTTGAAAAGTAGGGGAAAAGGATTGCACTCAGATCCGTTGAGCTGTCAGTCAGCCATCATCCATCTATGGATACCCTCTCCCATGTTCTCCACCTTGCTGTTATCTTGTCTCCTCTCATCATTACCACCATCCTTCATGGATTTCGCAGTCAAGATATGCTCTCTGATATCGTCCCCCCCCCCTTTACTTCTAGCACTCTGATGGCAAAAAATAAATAAATAAATAAGATCTTGTCACACAAAAAAGTGGAACAGACAATTAAAATCAGTGCTACAGCAATTGTTTGCCCTCAACCAATTCACTTGGCTGTTAATCCTTTAAAATCTAACCTAATCCTTAATCGTTGATGCAGTTTAAATGAGAGATTGCATCAGACTGCCATATTATTCACCTACTTACAAACTGCTCTTTTTTTTTGAGCCTTGAATATAGAAAAACCAGGGGCCTCCTCTCTTCTAATGGTGCATTAGAGTTTGCTGCGGTCAGCTGAGGCTGTGGTCAAGTCCAAGATTAGGACTCTAGTTTCTAAACCCTGCAGGGTTCAAAGAATCAACTTGTACACTAATTGGTGACCCAGCGGAGAAAGTAGGGAGCCAATCAAAGTCTTCTCTGACTGCAATTCCCCCTGCTGGCCTTGGATAGTTGCAGAGGCAGCAATTAAAGGAGAAATTTTGAGTTATTCACCTTTACTTGCCATTCTGCTGTTTCATCTCTGTTACAGGTTCAAGTATTCGGCCTCTATACGAGAGAGGGCTTCCATGAGAACTTTGACTGTCCCATCAAAGTAAGCTGAAAACTTTATAGATGTCTTTGCGTGTATCTACTCTCATTATTTGTTTATAGCTAACTAATAGGGTAATCGATTGTGCCACAGTACCGTACCCTGATCCTGAATCTGTCTCTAATGTTCTGTAGGTAGTGGCATTACATCCTCAGTTCACCAGATCTAACTACAAACAATTTGTCACTGGGGGCAACAAGGTAGGTTTGAATCGTACTTTTTACTTTACTTTCCGGCGTTCTGGGGCATTTCCGGCCACAATAATTCATCATGATTGTTTCTCGCTACAATAATTCATCATGATTGTGGTCAGGTGTAACTGAATCCTGCAAAGCTTGGCTGAAGGCGACGCACAAGCCTTTGTCTGGTGTGAAAGGCTCTTACTTTTCTGTCTCTTTGCTGGAGTGCTCTCCGGAGAGCTACCCATTTTCACAAAGTGCTGTTCGCTCAACAGTGTTTGAAAGGCAATGCTTCACGAGCACAGCAAATAGATGTCATTATCAAGAGGCTACATAGTCTTAGGATTTCCGGGTTCATGCAGTGATTTTCTTTTCCTAAAAGTTATCTCCGGGAGGTATGTCACTGAGGGAAAGGAAGGAAAAGGATTCTTGACATTAGGTTTGTCATTTTATTTCTGGGATGTGAAACAGGCTACACCAGGTGTTACCAAATGCCAATTACACTATTATAAACTGAACTGACGTTGCGTCATTGCTAAACCATCCATAAATAAAATATACTGACATTTATACAACCAGGGTGAGGAAAAACAACTTTTTATGAAACCCCATTGTTAGTGTTACTTTGCCATTTTCTTTCAATTGCCGCTGATTCCTCTCAGTTCCAAGTTGTGAAGGCCTCCACAAGGTGCCTGTGATGAAAATCAATAAGCCTCAACGGGAGCCACATCCTGTCAAAGGAAATTCAATTTTGTCTCCACAGTTCTTTTGTCATATCATCTCTTTGTAGAGCAAACTGTTTATTAACATAGCCCAACTGCTGAATTAAAGAGTCTATACAACCTTCTCCCTACCTCCTTGGTAATATTATGCACTTTTTGGGAGCATTTTTTTTTATTGCAGTTGATATAGTAAGGACAGTAACAAAGCGGGGAATGTGAATGACAAGCTTTTGTCGTTCACAGCACATACAGTACAAGGCCTGATCATTATAAGATACAATTGATGAAGTAACACTGTGGCTACTTTGATGGCATGTTGCATTGTGGTTAAAAACATAAACCTCACACTGCACCTTGAAGCATGGCTTGAAAGCTTTGCACATCTTTGAAAGAAGAAAAATGCTCCCTGCAAAGACATGTGTTTAAATACTTACCCACAGTCAGTGCGATAAATGGTATGGAGCTGCTATAGGAAGGAGCCGTCGCAACTGTGCAGAAACTGAGAGCAATAGAGGAAACCATGCTTGGAATTCATTACTTTTTCAACCACTTCTTTATGGTTTTCACACTATCTTGTACTCGCAATTTATACTGGACATTTGAATCCTTCAAATGACATCCTGTGCTGCTGAATGTGAATTTCTTTCCTCAAATGAAGTGTAATGAACAATTTGTCTTCATTGCCTTTGTGCCTACATGCTCTGAAGTAGAATTGCAACGTGCATAAAAAGACTAAAAATCAGGTTTTACGTATTAATTAAGTATTTTCAGCAAAAATGAGAATGCTCCTCACAGTTTAACTTTTATTCTTCCAAACTGTCTTCCCCATTTATCAGATATGCTCCATACTCGGTCCTCCTTTGTAAATTGCTGTTCATCTACTGCCCTCTGTAGGTGGAGCTTTGCAATTGCATCCACATGCCACTTCAAACTTGGGCTGCAGATTTGTGATAGCATTAAATGTTTTCTGATTTTTTTTTTTTTTTTTTCCCTAAGCTGCTTCTGTATGAAAGAAACTGGTTGAATCGCTGGAAGACATCTGTTTTGCATGAAGGTGAGGGAACCATCACAAATATCCAGTGGAGGGCGAACCTCATCGCTTGGGCCAACAATGTGGTGAGTATCTGTCAGTCACAATGTCAGTCAATGTCCACTGTGTATGTTTTCATGCATGTGTACTGATGTTTCCTTGTTTCTTTTAGGGGGTTAAAATATATGATATCAGCACAAAACAGCGGATTACCAATGTGCTGCGTGACAACGTCAGTCTGAGACCAGATATGTACCCATGTAGCCTCTGCTGGAAAGACAACACCACTCTCATTGTCGGCTGGGGTACATCCATTAAGGTGTGCTTTTTTTTTTTTTTATTTGGAGATTTTCATTAAAATCCACCAAGTTTATCCTGTTTGAGTCTCTGAAATGTGTTTCCTTTTCAGATGTGTGTTGTAAAAGAGCGAAATCCTACAGAAATGAGGGATTTGCCCAGCCGTTATGTGGAAATAGGTACAAAATAGGATCAATGTTAAGGATGTGTGTTTATGCAGCTGATAATGGTACAGAAATATTTTACTGGACCATCACCAGTATTGCTACTATCAGTTACAACATGTTACATTACAAGACCATGCAAACAGCTTTATTTATCGCATCAAGGGGAAGTTTTTAAGAGCCAATTTTTGGTCATAAAGCACCCCACACATACAAACAAAGGCAAGACATTTGTGTAGCACAATTCATACACAAGGCAATTCATGGTGCTTTACAAAAATGGAAAAGAAACAGGTTAAAAACGCACAATTACAGTTAAAACATAGTTAATAAAACATAAATATCAATCAATGAGAATAAAGTAAAAGAGAAGAGTGCAGATGGAATCCTATTAGTTGTTCTATGCACAGTTGAATTGAGCTGTTTTTAGCCTGGATTTAAACACTGAGTCGAGGCCTGTGACATCATCAGGAAGACTGTTCCAGAGTTTAGCTGCATGGAACTGAAATACAGCTTCACCATGATTAGTCCTGACTCTGGGCACCAAAAAAAGGCCTGTCCCTGAGGTTCATATGGGACCAACATATTACAGATATACATAATTAAGTCTAAATAAAATTCGGTTTTTACAATTTGTGAAATTCTGTGAACAAGTAACAATATTGTTAAATAAATGTCATAAGGGTCAGATAACATCCTCACTGCGATCAGACTATTTAACAGTATAGAGTGACCCTCCACCACCCCCATATCACATCATGTATATGTGCAATCACTATGTAAATATCTTTAAATTATATTCTTAAATTTTTTACATTTTTAACAGTGTTTATATCTGCCTGCCTTTATTTTGCACTGGTGTGTTTCATATTACTTATCTTATCTTATCAAGTAATGTTGATATTAAAAGAACAGACCATTTAGTCATTAATTTTGAGAGGGAGAAGCTAACATTGTGCAGAAGCATTGTCATATTATTTAAGTATTACATCTAATTTTTCTCAGAAAACTTACAACACAAATGGAAACCTTTTTTTTTTTTTCATTCTGCTTCTTCTTTTAACAGTGTCTGCATTTGAGACAGAGTTTTTCATCAGCGGTCTGGCACCGCTGGCAGATCAGCTCGTCACCTTGTTCTTTGTGAAAGAAAACACTGAGCACATGGTAATAATATGTGTTCATTCATCGATTCTCTCATTTTATGTAATCTCTTAAAGCTTTGCAATTTCGCTGTGTAGTTGGAGCCTATCCCAGCTGACATTGATGATTTTATTGTAGTTTCTTGTGTCACTCAAAAAAATAAAAATAAAAAAATCATACTGTATAATATGTGTGGTATTATAATAGATTGTTTTTGCATTTCGTGTATGTATGTGTATGTATGTGTGTGAGCAGGATGAGGATTTCCGTGCACGGCCTCGGTTGGATATCATCCAGCCTCTCCCAGAAAGCTGTGAGGAAATCTCTTCAGATGCGCTGACCGTGCGCAACTTCCAAGACAACGAGTGCAGAGACTACCGCCTGGGTAAGACTATAAAAATTGCCCTCTGAGAAATGTCAGGCAGCCCGATACTGCGCTGTGATTTCATTATACACTGACTATCAAATGTCAGCTGTAATGTGCAGTACGTAGAGGCATAAATGTATTTTCATTAACAGAGCATTCTGAGGGAGAGTCACTCTTCTACATCATCAGTCCCAAAGACATCGTTGTGGCCAAAGAGCGAGACCAAGATGACCATATCGACTGGCTGCTTGAAAAGAAGAAATATGAGGTTTGCGTTGTTGGTTTAATGAATGTTGCTAAAGGTTACAGTCTGCAATTCAAGAGTTTGATTTTGTGTCCTCTCACTGTGCTTTCACTGTGACAGGAGGCACTGATGGCTGCAGAGATCAGCTTCAAAAACATTAAGAGACATGACGTTCAGAAAATCGGGATGTCTTACATCAATCACTTAGTA
Organism: Siphamia roseigaster; assembly: GCA_029814505.1. Classification (NCBI taxonomy): domain Eukaryota; kingdom Metazoa; phylum Chordata; class Actinopteri; order Kurtiformes; family Apogonidae; genus Siphamia; species Siphamia roseigaster. Next base: position 17,201,004 of record JAPTYR010000014.1, read on the forward strand.
GAGAAAGGAGACTATGATGGTGCTGCAAGGTAGGTTTACCACCATTTGATCCATGTCAGAGGTATGAGAGTGAGCATTCTGTGACAAATTTGGAAGATGAATCATATTACAATCACTAAACCAAACTATTTAGATAAGCTAAGTGATAAACTCAATGCATGATTGTTTTATGTTTCCTGTTAGAGCTGCAGATTCATACAGAATTCAAACATGCATACATTTATATACAGTTTTAGAAGTAATTATTAGACCACTAGTTAAGTCAACATGCATCATCTGTGTTTTCTTCAGATCAAAATGTCATAAATCAGTCAAAAAACACAAAATATTTGCTTTATAGATTGTAATAAAAACCCAAAAAACAAATTGGGTCTCAAGTAATTTGCAAGTAAATTAAGAACTTATAATGTTGAAAAGCAATCTAGAAAAAATGAATACCCATAAAGAGAATGAAAAGGCCATTTTAAGGGTGATTATATTAAATTGATATTTTTACATTACAAACCCCTAATCCAGTCTTGGGCCTGGAATGGCCCAAGGCCACACCTGGCCCTTGTGTTGTCCTTTTCCATCTTGTGTGAGGTTAATGGGAAGCCAGGATCTAAAATAAACAAGTTCACTTATGTATGTAACACTTTTATGTTAAAGGTGACTCCTGTTCTTTACAAATGAATTCTGTTTTTGTTCATGTTAATTTATGCCTTGCTGTAATACATCAGTGACTTAACATTTATGAAAGATGAGTTAATTTTGAGCCCTAGAGTACATCAGCATCTGTTAAAAAGATTTACAAGTTTTTATTTACTGAAGTCAAAAGTAATTCCTTTTGTTACATTTTGGAGCATAGTTTTGCTGTGGAAAGTAATAAACACAGCCATGGCAATTTATAATAATATAAATGTAACACTCACATCAGAATATTTTATTAATCCCAGGGGGAAATTACAGTTGCTCCATTTACTCCTAATGTAAAGTAGCAGGGAAAAAATTATTAATGCAAAAATGAATCAATATATTGAGCAGGATTGCATTTGTCTTGCAGATGTGACCCTCTAGAACAGTTTCTTAACTTATGTGAACCCTTAGGAAAATAAATTACCCACCCCTGCCTTAATCTGTCCAAAAAACAAAACAGCAGTTAAGACAAAATATGGATGTCGCAGGGTAGATTTACTACACAATGAAAACAGTACATGCAGAAGTGTCTGTCCTCTCAGATCACATGAATTACAATATACTCAAAGGTAGATATGGAATTATTACCCATGGAAACTAAAAAACTAACAAGCACTGCAGCTTTAATTATTCAATTAAACGGCAGCAAAAGACACCCCACTGCTAAAGACAACAAATGTGCTTTTTTTTCACTCCAGGAAGTGTCAAAAGGTTCTTGGTAAAAACATGGAACTGTGGGAGAATGAAGTTTACAGATTCAAGACCATTGGACAGTTGAAGGTAGCTGCTTTGCACAACTCATTATAAACACTTTTATAAAGTAGAAATCTATTATTAAAGTCATTGTCTACAAATGTGCCAGAACTCTTATTTTGTGTTTTATTATTTGACCTTCTACACCACCAGGCCATCAGTCAGTATTTGCCCAGAGGGGATCTGCGTCTCAGACCGGCCATCTACGAAGTGATCTTACATGAGTTTCTCAAAACAGATTATGAGGTATTTTATCTCCTGATTGTCTTTATATCTACATTTTAATTCCTTGGTGTTTAAACATGAGCTGATGATCTGTCTCACTGTCTTTTTTTGTCCACTAAGGGTTTTGCGACACTAATCCGAGAGTGGCCCGGGGAGCTGTATAACAACATGACCATCGTTCAGGCGGTCCTCGATCACCTGAAGATCGACCCCACTAACCATACTTTGCTCACCACGTTGGCCGAACTGTGAGTACTGGTGACTTTTGTGCAGTATTAGAAATCCATTTCAGCACGCAATGAGCAACAGAGTCAAGCTCAAGTCAAGTGTGAGAAATTGAATTTTAAATTTTCTTCAAACTCTGTTAAGTTGTTAGTGTTTGATACTTTTGCAGGTACACATATGACCAGCGATATGACAGAGCTTTGGAAATCTACCTGAAACTGAGGCACAAAGACGTTTACCAACTCATCCACAAACACAACCTTTTTTCTTCGATTGAAGACAAGATTGTCCTCCTCATGGACTTCGATAAGGAGGTGATACGAGTTTTCACATCAAAACAGTGTGCGAGTCACCTCTTTGTAATCAAACAGTCTGTCAAATATCTTACTGGGAGCACTTTTCATGTTTTATTTCCCGGCTGACTAATAAATAAACTGTAAATTCCTGTCAACAGAAAGCTGTTGACATGCTGCTCGACAATGAAGACAAGATATCAGTATGTGTACCCAGATTAATTTGATTATTCAATAAAAAAAAATAATGAAATCTTCTGCCAACTGAGGCTTTTTTTTTCCCTCTCTTCAATCATTAACAGACAGACAGGGTGGTGGAAGAACTAGCAGACAGACCTGAGCTTCTGCATGTGGTGAGTTGAAATCTATTAAAAGTTAAATTCACAAGAGCTCACTTTGTTATTGACCCTCCTTTTCCCCACAGTATCTCCATAAACTCTTCAAGAGGGACCATCACAAAGGCCAGAAGTACCACGAGAGGCAGATTGGCCTGTATGCCGAGTATGACCGGCCAAATCTCTTGCCTTTCCTCAGAGACAGCACCCACTGCCCTCTCGAGAAGGTAAAAACATGTCATTGAGCTTCTGGAAGCCAGAAGAATTAAAACCTCTTGTCACAAGAATACTCGAAAAAACAAAAAACAAACACTTTCTTCTCTTCTGTCTTCCCCTCACAGGCTCTTGAAATTTGTCAACAGAGGAACTTTGTCGAGGAGACGGTCTTCCTGCTTAGTAAGTGTTAATTAATGGTTGTTTCCTTTCTTTTCACTGTGTCTAAAATGCAGAGGTGGGAAGTAAAGTATAAGTACTTCGTTATTGTACTTAAGTGGATTTTTTTTTTTATATATATCTGTACTTTGAGTATTTTTTCTAGCAAATTTGTACTTTTATTCTCAACATTTTTGTATAAATATCTGTACTTTCTACTCCTTATAATTCTCAGAAAACGCTCATTACTTTTTCAAACTAAATGGAAGTGACAAAATGTAAAATACCTCCTTTTTTTTTTTATTATTAGCTCATCCGCCCAAAGGGCCGATGAGCTATTGTCATAGCGCGGTGTCCATCGGCCGTCCATCCGCCCGTCTGTCCACAATTCGTGAACATTTTTTCTCCTCCCTCATTTCTCAATGGATTTCTATTCTGATTGATTCGTTGGATAGATCTAAGCTCTAGGCACAAAACGTATCAAACAGAATTTTGAAATTCCACATAATTAAGATTTTAATTAGGCTTAACGAACCTAAATGTGGGTGATCACTA
>JAPTYR010000014.1:17214789-17225000 GCA_029814505.1 Siphamia roseigaster
TCGACGTCACATCCGCCGTTTCTCTCCGGAAGTACAGTTAATTTTTATTCACAGGGAAAAAACAGCTGTTGTTGAAAAAGAAAACATCAAAGTGAGTTTCTCGTACCCATGCCGTGGCCTTATCATGTCGCTGGCATCGCTGTCGTGTGAAGTGCTGTGTAAACTGTGTGCTGGCTCTGTCGGACTGCTGTTTCTGCTGACTTGAACAGCGAGTCTCGCTTCGCTCATTTGTTGCGAGTTGGCTGCTGCTAGCGTTAGCTCCTCATCACTCTGGACTTCAGCTGTAGCACACTAGCCACCGTCAGCTAGCTAACTGACCATTTGTGACTCTACATAGGTCCAAGTGACAGCAATCTCTGGCAAATATTAAGAATGCAAAGAGATACGTGATATAGAAAGTGTAAAAGTTAGTGATTTTAGATCGTACACTGTGTGCTTTGCTAGCAACACTGTTTAACTGCGATTTATACTGTTTACGTCCAAAGCTAGCCAACATTGTTGTCTGTTGGAAAATCAGGTAACACTGCTTTTACAAAAAGAGTGAAGCATGCGATAAACGTATTGGCTAATATTTAAGTTGTACACATGTAAATGAATGTTTTGTTTCTGTTATGTCATCGGCTAGCATGTTGTTTCAGTAGCAACTGTCAACCCCTTTATTTTTAGATAGTAATTTGAGATTAAAGTTTCCTCTGCTCAGTTGTGGATTTTTTGTTTTTGTTTGTTGCTTCTTGATGGTAATTCCTTGCTTACATATGTTTACAGAATGCCTGCCCCAAAGAGAGGATCAGCTCCTTATGATTCACAGCAAAAGATAAGGAAGTTGGATGAAGATGGGGAGGCTCTGCCATCTAAAACTGCACCAGCTACCAACAATAGATCCCTTAAAACAGGAAATACAAGAGAAAAGACAGCAACCCCACGGACCAAGAAAAAACTATCTTCTTCAGCAGAAGGGGGAAATAAACCAGCGAAGTCACCTAAACAGAGTTCCCCTCCAAAGGATTCCAGCAAATCCATTTCCGACCCACCTCTCAAAAAAGCCAAGCTCATGAAAGCCACAAGTGCCTCTTCCAAAGCCTCCCTGAAGCGGACAGCATCCACTGAGTCAGACGATGAATTAAGCAGTGACGGTAGTAAGGTTGATCTCTTTAAAGTAAGGGATGATGGGGACAAGGCTCGCTGCATCAGAAAATATTCAAACCGTGTCAAAGCTAAGCGTAAAGCTGAAGAGTCACTGTCTGACCCACTAGAGACTAATCAGCCATTATCACCTGCTCCCACGGACCTAATACAAATGGACCACAATTATGGTAGATTCACTGCTTCTCCAAGTATAACAAATATCAGTGAGGCTATTCACAATGAGAAAAACGAATTTGTGGACTGTGGCTCTGAAACAGAAAGACAAAACAACTCCAGTAATGCAACATGGAAGGAATCAAATGAATCTTCAGTCTCTTTAACTAGGAGTGGGAAGGAGGAATTTGAATGTGAGACTGAGGAAAGTAAACATAAGGAGTTACAACATTTAGACAGCCAAAAACACACAGGCAGTATAACACTAGCATCGTCTACAGACATGTCAGACTTTGTCACTCAAGCGTCAGCTTGCATCACGTCTGAGGCTCAGAACAATAAAGGGAAAGACCTCTTGGAGTCTTGCACTGAGGTTGAAAAACGGCAGGTTGTAGATAATGAAACACTAGCAGCATCAGTGGAAACTGTATGCCCAGTTACTTTAAATGTAAATTCAAACAGTGACAGTAAAAACCAAACAGATATAAAGGTAGATCTAATTAGCGAACCAGAAGGTTTTACAGATTTGAGGACTGAAACTGAAATGAAGGAGACCACAGAGTTTGTTTCTGAAGAGGTTAAGGAAGTTATAAAGGGTAATAGTGTACATATAATGCAGGCAGTGACTGAAGCACCCTGTGAAGCTGATGGTGATGTTAGTGTCGAATGTCAGGCATTGTTAAATGAAAGAAAGTCTGTACCAGAACAGATCATGTTTGTAAGCAGTAATCGACAGAGTCAAACTGAGAATAGTCTAATGACAGTGGAGGCATTTAGCGACTTAGAAAGCCAGCCAAATGTCAGTGTCAACGTTCAGGTTGCTTTTAATGAGGAATCTAAATCTGCCAACATGCCGGACCAAGTGAGCCATGAAGTGCCAGTTGCAGATAACACATGTGACGGCAATAATGAAATGATAGAAAAGTATGAAGAAAATCATGAAGAAACTCAAACAAAAGAAATTAAATGCCTTTCCTCTCACTCAGAAATCTCAATGCCTGTTTGTGAAGCTTTTAATGAGCAAAATCAAAGCAAGGTAGTCCCTGAGTGTGTAGCTGTCTCACAGGGTGTGATACCTGAGTTACCTCTGAAAAAAGATCTGCGAAACCAGGAGAACCACAAAGTTAATGACTGTGCCACAGAAATACCAGCAGAAGTAAACAATGTGATTGAAAATTCTACAAATATGGGAAAAGAAAATATGAACTCTGACTATGCGACTGCACAAAATGGTCAAATCCAATTGGATTTACAGGCATCAGTGACAAAGGAGATCGCTTATCCAGCTTCTTCAGTAGAAATGCAAGGTCTGAAAAATCAAAAGGAAGTGGTCACACAAATTGGAGCAGTGTCACCTACAGTGGAAATACAAACTCAGTGGATTCAGGATAGCACTGACATATCGACAACTGAAGTGCAAATAGGAGGAAATTTTGAAACTACAGACAAGCCAGATGAAGTGGACTGCGCTGACCAACTTGGGACAAAAACTTCTAATGCAGCACCTCCAGTGGAAATACAAAGTCAGAACAACCCAGAGCTCAGTCTACAGTCTGGTGATATATCTCTAGAAGTTCATGAGGAAACTTCGCAAAACATGCAAAATGATGACAGTGTGGTGCTTCAAAACAGAACACAAATGCAGACCACAACATTGCAGATTTCTAATCCAGCCATTACAGTGGATGTCAAAAGCCAGGAAAGCCTTGAGGTCAGTGAACACAATGCAGACATATCTAACAAAGTTAGGAAAGATCCAATGACTACAGATTGTAAGAGTCAGGATAAAGAACACAGTCTTGATGGCAGCTGTGTAGTTGTACCTCAGAGTCCAGAAGAAGTGAACATAGAGACCACAACAACAGAAATATCTCATTTATCACCTGTAATAGAAGCACAGAACCATACCAGTCAAGGTGTCAGTGAACCTACAAGAAACATATCAAATGAATTTTGTCGAGTACTAAGTTCGAAAGTGATGGAAAATGAGGACAAAGTGAACATTCATTCTGTGACTGAGAGTCATGTTGAAATGAAATTACAAACAGCATTTTCAGATTTTTCAAAAATAGGGAGGGAAAGTCAAAAGATCCCAACAGAAGTGCAAATTGCAACTGTGGAGATTTCCACCTCTTCGTTAGAAATGCAAAACCAGGAGAGGCAGGATGTCATAGAAGTTAAAACTGACACATCTTCAGAGATCCACGAAGTTATGCTTGAAAATTCTCAAAATGCGGAAAATGGAGAGACAGTGATTACAGACTGCACTGCTGTGGAGAACCAGATTGTTTCCTCACAAGCAGAGATGTCCCAGCCCCCCAGAGAAGATATACAACCTCAAAACAGCCCTGAATCCCACACAGAACTACCTGGACATGTTCAAGAGGGAGTAATTATTGATCCTATGGAGAATGTTGTAAAAGATGTTATCACAGAAAGTATCATACCTCTGGATACGCAAATAAAGGCAACACCAGAGGAGATTTGTAATCATGCATCATCTGTGGAATTTAAGCATCAACAGGGTGTAGAGGTCAGGGAGCTCACCACAGAGACCGAGTTTCAGAAAGATGTAATCAGTGTTAATACTGAAAAAGAGGAAGAGGTTATTGCTGAATGTGTGGATGCTGCTGTGAAAGAAACAGAAATGGAAATAAAAACGTCGGAAACACCACAGGAGATGCCGGTTCAAAGATCCCTAAAAGAAATGCACAGCAAACCCACAACAGGCCATGATGTTCAAAATGATTTCATGCCAAGCTGTGACAGAAACAATGAAGATCAGGTTATGACTGAATGCATAAATGTTCCAGTCACTCCAATGAGCACTAAGACCCCATCTGTAACGCCACAGGAGATTTCTAAAAAAGTACCCTCAGTCGGTCAACAAAACAATGGAACAGAAGTAACTGAAAACACTGTGGCCTTTTCAAGTGAAATTCATACATTTCTACCCAATTGCGAAAACATGGAAAATAAAAATATGCACACAGAAAATAGCACAGATGATGTCCAAGGAAATAATGATATAATGATGGGATCAATAGAAAGAGTAGGTTCTACTTTAGACGGGGAAATGGAAAGAAAAGTGGACAATGAACTTAAAGAACAGGCCTCAAGCATTTCCAGTGATAAGACTGACAAGACAGTCTTTGATACCCAAGAACAAGGGGAAGAATGTAGAGGCAATGAGGTCATTGTTTCTGTATGTGACCAGCAAGATGGCTCTGGTATATTTGTGCAAGAAGAAGCATCAGAGAAGCAGAATAAGACACCTAATCAGTCAGAGTTTGAACCTCGTGAAAGCCAGATAGTGTACGAGCCCATTAGCAGTCCTGAGAGTAACGCAGATGGGGAAGTTTCCATGCTATCACAAAATGATGACACCATCACTTTGTTGGACATACACAACGCAGGACACCTACAGATGGAGGAATGTTCAACAGCATTCTCTACTAATGAAGAAACCAAGGAAACTGGTGACCCACATCTTCAAAATGAGGAATTTGTAAAGGAAAACATATTTTCTTGTGACGGTGTGCAAGAAAGTACAATCTCTGCACACCTGGATCATAGTAACATGGCCGTGGATGTGAAAGTTGCAGTAATCAGCACTCGCGATGATAACAGACCAGATGACAAGTCTGAAGATGCAATAGAAAAAAGTGAAAATAGTGGGTTCTCAGACTGTGTTGGTCCTACAGAGCTTTCTGAACAGGGGCAGGAGGTCTCTGGACTTCAGGCTATTTCAGATGTCACCGAGGCGGCTACATCCACCACTGAAGTTGAAATACCGGATAGTTCATGTGAAGAATATGTTATTTTAGAACCAGTTCCGGAGAGTGAAATTCAATTTGATATTGTTACTCAAGCAGTGACTGAATCTGGGTTGTCATCTTCGCTTTCAGAGCAGATGAGTGAAAACACTGCTTTGAATGAAGTAAAACAATGTCAAATCACTGACAAGTTGAAAGATGATATAGCAATTGGCACAAATGGGGAAACGAGTCAAGAGATGGAAGCTTCACCTGATTCATCTTCAGAAATTGGTAAACTCATTCAGAATGCTGATCATTGCCAGGAGCCATTGCCTGATTTGGTGGAAGATAATGCCTCTGAAATTGTGACGGCTAAGTCTCTTGAGCAAGGGACGATTGAGGTTGTGACAGAGAATTTTGATGATGTTAACTTGGAAGTTCAAGAATTCCAGATTCTTGAAGATATAGAGATTGGTCGAGAGATTGTCGTTGCAGAGGAGGAGAATGAGGAAGATGAAGATATTTCTATCATAGAAACTCCTAAAGAAACCCCTGAAGTAGTTCCTCTGAAAATGTCAGATGAGAAGGTTAATGTGATAAATAAAAATGACACTTCTGCAACCAACCTTAAGCAGGATAGCACAGCTGGCGAAAAAACAGAAGGGGATAAAAAAGGAGAGGAGGTTGAAAAGCCCAAGAAGCAAGAAATGAACACACAGGCTAGAACCAAAGCCCGCCTCGCAGCTTTAGCAGAGCAAAAGGCTGCAGCTTCCAAGAGAGCAGCACACAGACAGCAGCTGAATCTTTTAGCTTTGTGTCAGGAAATAGCAGAGGACATTGCTACAGACAGTAATCTTTTGAAGAGGATAGAGGAAGAAAAACAAGCGGCGGCAGTGGCAGCGGCAGCAGCAGTTGCCAAGAGTGAAGCCAAAAAGACCGAAAGTCCACCTGTTAACACCCAGGATGCAGAATCTGGGGATGTTGCAACTGCTGCTGGACCAGAAATGTGCTCTGCTTCAGAGATGCCCTCTGAAAATGAATCTACGACTCAGCCCACCACAGATAAGTCAGATGAAATCAAGCCTGCTACACAGGCTCCAAAGAGGAGATTCTTCATCACGCAAGTCACGGTGCCTTTAAAAGCTCATGAGAAAAAGAAGTTAACTCGATATCAAAGACTGAGACAGGTTGAACTCCAGAGAGAAAAAATGTCTTGGGCACGTGTGAAGAAACTAAAGTCTGACCAAGCAAATCAAATGTTTTCAGACATGGACTGGCAAGGACCCATGTCATTATCTGCGATTTCAGTAAGTCCTGTGACCACTTCTTCTCCGCCCGCTGCCAGTCCATCTAAAGCACCTCCTGCAAGCCCTTCTTCAAGTAGTAAGCCTACAACACCCAAGGCAGAGGATCCCAAAGTGGAGACTCCTAAGGCTGAACCATCTACAACTGAACCTCCTAAAACAGAAATGCCTAAAACGGAACTCCCTAAAACTGGAACAGCCAAAATTGAAGCTCCTAAATCTGAACCTGCAAAAACTGATGCTCCAAAACCAGAACCTTCCAAACCTGAAATTCGTAAATCCACACGGTTAAGTAAGGCTGAAGCTTCCAAAGCTGCCCCTCCTCCGGCACCTGCTGCAAAAGGCAGAACAACAGCTAAGAGAGCCCTCCCTGCAGTACCCCCTCCCATGCCAAACGGGCTCAACAATCAGAAGTCAAAGCCTGTAATTGAGTATAAGCCATACAAACCCAGACCTAAGTATTCTCCTGATGATTTTGAACTAGACGATGACCCTTTACCAGTTGCTCCAAAACCCGCTCCTCAGGCAAGACCCGCGCAACAAATAGTACCCAACCTTCAGTCAAAACCCACTGCTAATCCCACACTTGCTTCAAAAGCCATGATTTCTTCACAACTTGGAAACCAATCAAAACCCAACGCTCAGACAGCACCGGCCAGACAAATCTCAGGTCAGTCCACGTCCACTGTTTCATCTACATCTCAGTCAAAACCTCCCAGTTCATCCAATCCACAGTCGAAGCCTGCCATTACAACAGCACCGCAGTCAAAGGCCACACCATCTACAACAACTGGAGCTTCTTTAAATCCTCCTCTCTCAGCCAAAGCCCCACAGAGTTCTGCTGTCTTGACAGCCTGTCAGCCAAAAGCCGTTCTGGCGTCAGGTCAGCCCAAGCCTGTAGCCTCTTCTTCAAACCAGTTAAAGCCCAGCAGTGCAACAGCAGCTCAGGTGAAGCAGTCGACTCCAGCCGAAGCCCAGCCTGTCAGTTTGCCCACACCCGAAACGAAACCCGATCATCCTAAAGCTGCTGTTTTGGACGATTCCAAAAGCAAGGTAACAGACAAAGATTCATTGTAAACAGCATTGCTAAAAAATATAAATACATCATATAAAGAAAATATTATTTATGAATTATTTATTTTTTGTTATTTAAGTTTTCAGACAAATTTAACAAAAACTTTATCAAAGTAACACAATACTTTTTCTACCTATTAAGCTCCTTTCGTCTAAACGCTTTTGCAATCTGTTTTGAGAACGGAGCTCAATCTGAGAACCTTTTGACTGTCTTTTGCGTGTATTTATATGTAAGTGTGTATATGTGTGTTATTCATCCATTCTTCATTTCTGTAGGATACAGCTGATGCACTTCCATCTGGACCAAAATCCTCCCTCACATCTGATAGTGATTCCAAAGTTTCAGAGGTTATTCAACATGAAGAAAAACCTCAAGGTCTGTCTTTCCTGTAATTGTTTTTGCATTTCATGAATTTTCCTAAATGTTCTTAAAAACTCATGTTACATCACTTTTTGGGATATCTTAGTAAGCATTTCCTTTTAGTTGCCAACTGCTGAGTTCATATTTTATGTCTGCATAATTCCAATTGCTTGATAGTGGAATAGGAATTAAGTTTATGTTCTTCTCTCAATCAAATGTAATAGAAAGTTTTTTTTCCCACTGCTCTTACAAACTGTTCCTTTTGTGTATTAAACTGTAAATCTTCTCACAGTCACCGATGTCGCTCTTTCTCCGGAGAGTAACACAGAAGCAGTAAAGACATCTGAGAAAACATCAGAGAAGCCCTGTCAAGAGTAAGAAGTTACTCTTGGATCATTTAACTTTTTTTCCTTTGTAATAATAGAGACCTGAGGTAATGTGATGTTTGTTTATATCATAGAGAAGCTGCGAATCCACGAGACGTCGGGACTCCTCTGTCTGATGCTAGTCTGCAAAGAGAAGTGAAGAAACTGAAGGAAGCTGATAAAGATGGCACCCAGACTATTATTGTGAGTGGATAAGCTGGTTTTACTACAACTGACACCTGCATAATAGTATTTACACAATAGGACGAAATGGTGCTTTACTGTTGTATAAAACCAAACGCAGGTCTGTGATAATTATCAGCTGAGCACATTTTGACATATTCTGTAGATGTATAGATTATCCTATTGTTTTTCTTGGTGCTATAGGATGCAGGGCAGAAGCATTTTGGAGCAGTGGCCTGCACTGTGTGTGGGATGCTGTACTCTGCTGCTAATCCTGAGGATGAATCACAGCATTTACTCTTCCACAACCAGTTCATCAGCGCTGTCAAATATGTGGTAAGTGCAAGTTTTATAAGATGGTGTCAGTAGAATATCTCACCTGGAAAACTAGTTTGAAATTCAGTCCTTCCATTCCTCTGTGCTTATTCTGTATGTACACAGACTGTTCATAAAGACTCAACTACTCAGATATGTTATTGAATACCCTTTAGTCTTGATGATTTGCTCATATTGTCCATGGCACAGTTTCAGTAAACTTATGCAACATTTACCTGACCAACTGAATTAACCCCAGATCATAACGCTGCCCACACAAGCTTGTACTGTAGGAACTAGGCATGATGGGTAGTAACTTCACCAACTTTTTGTCTCATCATAATGCACCCACTCTGGAACAGGGTCAAACCAGTGACTCTTTTCCATTGAAACACTGTCCAGTCTTTTTGCTCTCTATTAAACTGATGGTCGTTTGAGAAATGAGAAGCTACTACATCAGTTGTGATAATGTTTGTCTATTTATTAAACCAAGTTATAAAGCTTATGACTAAAAAAACCTCAAAGCCAAAATCAATTAATGACGCCTCATTTGAAAGGCAAGAGCCTCTAGTTTAAGAAACATTTATTATTATTTTTTTAGTAAGGAACAACCCATTAGTTTCAATTACTATCGATGTGATTATTTCACTAACTATATTTTGTTGCTCAGGAATACTGTACATTAAACTCAGGGACTCAGAATTTAAGCTTTCCAATGAGCTATAACATGCCTGTATTTACAAAAATTCTTCGTAGAAATTAATGTATTTAATAAAAAATGGTGACTGTTTCGCCGCCGCTGGGAATGGAAAGCTTAGAGAATTTATTGTAAATTAAGCATATTAATCACTGCAGGTATTATTCAGTGGAAGGATCTGAACTGTTTGCTCAGTTACATCATTTTTTTGGCCAAGTTGTATTTCTGGCTGGATTTATTTATTTGCATGGAAGAACATTTTCTCATGGCATGTTATAGTCATTATAAATTCAGAGGACTAAAGCGGTAGAATCCTGCATAGTTCCCCTTTAAAAGGATAGAATAAAAGTCCACAACTCTGTCTTAAGTGGAAGAGGCATCACTGGTGAGAGAATATTTTGTCAAAAGTATAAAATCCAGTAATATGAATTTATGTTTTAAAATATCTTTATAGTTTTGACATTTTGTAAAAAAAAAAAAATAAAACAAAATGAAGTTAATGTTACTGCAAATAACCAATAAAGAAATTTACATTAAAAGTTATTCTACAACAGTTGTGTTCATGATGACTTTGAAACTGGTTTGAAAAAGTGTCATATGTTGAAACCTATAAAATACCAAGCTAGAACACCATCGATAATTTAGAGACAATCAGTCAAGTTGGCAAAAAAAAAATGCTGTGAACATTTATTGATTGTTCAGTGTTTTTCCTCTCTTTTTAAGGGGTGGAAAAAAGAGAGGATTTTAGCTGAGTTTCCTGATGGCAAGATTATTCTTGTCCTACCAGATGATCCCAAATATGCTCTGAAGAAGGTAACCTCACAGACAACAAACTTAATTACCTAAAGCCAACTT
>JAPTYR010000014.1:17231126-17243861 GCA_029814505.1 Siphamia roseigaster
CAAATCTGACTCCACAGCTAATTAGTGGAATTTTATGTAATTATTATTATATGTTAACTTACCATGGTAACACCATTAGGAATGTACTTTGTTTCTATTTTTCACACACATTTTGGTTCTATAATGTAAATCCTGGTGAATGAGTTGATTCTAAACTAGTTTATGCCTATTTTCTTTTATTTGTTCCGGCTTGAATTTGAAGGATCGAAATTAATATTTAAAACTTCAATATGTTAAGTTATTACCTCCGCCTTGGAGGTTATGCTTTTGCCAGCGTTGGTTGGTTTGTTTGTGTCCAAGATAACCCAAAAACTAATGAATGAATTTCGATGAAATTTTCAAGGTAGGTTGGTAATGGGGAGATCAACAAATTATTAAATTTTGGAGGTTATTTGGAAGAAATAAAACACCATTATTGAAAAAGACAATTTAATGAATAATTACTGAACTAATAATGATATTAACATGAATCCACTTGCGAGAGGAACATTTTCATGGTCAAGGAATCTAATCCTGGAGACAAAATAATCGTAGGACTGTTATTTTAGGTGGAAATCCCAATATGGGGGGAACTGAGCTGCTCGGCTTGTTTTCTAGTTAATGATGAGAATGGGGGTGGGATTTAACAAGTTTTTCTTATTCCTACTCCTTTTTGGGTGTAAATAAATTATTTAGAATTTCTTCTTTTTTTGACTTGCATGTTTTCTATGAATGCTTGAAATAAACAAATCAATTAATTAATTTTGATTATCTTGAGAGTAAGCTGTGGAGAACCCCCCCCCCCATGTATTAGAAAAAAAACTAACTGCAATTTTGGAATCAGCTTGCCAATTTTAGTTTTAATCAGCATAAAAATCTAACAACATAATTAAAAAAATAAAAAAAATCTTCCCCAGTGTCGTCTGACTCAGCTGAGGTGCCATAAAGACTGAAACTGAATTGAGACTGGAGGAAAAGAGGAAAGCGGCATTTGTAAACACACACTTTTATTATCACACAGTTAAGAGACAAAGTTGTCACAGCTGCCACATTGTAAACCGTAAAATCCATTATACTACGTCATAAAGACAGTTAAAACAGATCTTAAGCTATGGTTACTTTTGGAAAACTGCAGATTTACACTTAAGACATTCCAGTTACAAAACACATGTCAAGCATCAAATCGACATTCACTACAATATGCACAGAACTGTTTGACTTAGTTTTCCCAGTGACTAAGAAAAGTAACAGCACCCTCTTGACTTCACCTCTTAGTCAAACCAGAGCTGCAACCATGAACTGACTTATTAACAGTGCTTTGGGATTGGCCTTGTTGCCTGACATCTGCGGGGACTTGATCTGTTTTAAGAGTTTTAAAACAAGATTACAGTAATGCTTGGGGTACTACTTCTGTTGACAGGCAATCTATAAGAAGAAAGAGCTGCTCTGGTGTGTGCATGGCAAATACAACATCAAAGTGTTAGAAAAAAAAGACGGTTGCTATTTTTATGATGAGCAATGAGCATAAACTGGCTAATTGCACCACAAGCTCTGAACTTAGATGGTAAAATGTAGATACAGGATAAATAAATGTTTATAAATTGGCTCGTGCCTCCATGACACATTGTGTGATAGCTTGTTGTGCCAAAGCTATGGCAACATTAAAATGTGTAGGCACCAATGTCAAAGTAATGTACACAACCCAAACAATGTACATTTATTTAAACAAAAAAAGTCCTTTCGTTGTCGGTGTTGGATCTCTATTTCAAAGTTAGATGCAGTGAATTTACAGAATGGGACAGTGTTGACCACAAAAATTATACAAAATGTCCAACATGTCAGGTTCAGATATTCTGTTCACAGTGCCTTGATTTTTAACAGGCTGTGCTACTACAGCCTCACCATCAGGTGGAACCTCAACTAGTGGATGTACTTTGTTATCCATCATCTTTAAGTCAGTAATAACACCAGGCAATGTCCCATTCCTTTCTGCCCATGTTTTGGTGTCCTCTGAGTCCTCCTGAGCCTCTGTCAGGGTGTCTCCATTCATGCTGTTCTTGCTCACAATACTTAAATCATCCTGACACGGATCTGAGTCGCTACCATGAGGCAAAGAAAAGTAGGTGCACTTTCTTGAAAATGACTTTTTGTTCCCTTCCTCGTCAGACTTTGTACTGAAAAGTGAATATGGAGAGCTGTCATCTGTGTCCTCACACAGTTGTTCCTTTGGAGGAGAGTTCAACATGGTTTTATTTATTCCAGCAGGATCTGAAGCAGACTTCCTCATTAGTGTGTTGTCCCTGAGAAGCCACCGTCCTTCATCCACAGTAAGACCGTCTCCAGGTTCAACTTGGGCATTAAAAGCAAGGCATCGTCTCGCCTCAGTCAAGGTGTCAAGTGCATTAGTGGAATTAAAATAAGATAACTCGGACATTGCTTTACAACTGGCTGTATGGAAGGGAGAGAAAATGCTCGTAGGTTCTTTCTTTTTCTGTTTGGGTGCAGATGGGGGTCTTTCACTTTTTTCATCTACATCTGAATGGGAGTCTTTCTTGCCGTAAAGCCTTTCAATCGTTCTCCTCACAAACCCTTTAGTGATGGATTTACGGGATGAATCATCCTCACCACTTGACAAGTCACTTGAAGTTTGAGACTGATAGCCACCACTAACTGAGGTTTCTGCTCTTAAATCACAAAGATCGGATGTTTTTGGACTTGGATAACTTATTTGGCCTTGCTGAACATCGGTGGCACTCTTTGCCAGGAACATCTCCCTGATGGATTTGACCCTGTTGACTTCTGGCTGTGTAGTTATAACATTACTGGAATCGTAGCTGAAAGATAATGATGACTGAGGCGCTGAGCGAGTGCAGAGATCTGACTGGGACGAGGGAGACTCCGAGGACGAATCCTCAACGTCAGAAACAAAACGAACATTTCTTTGTGTGGAACGTCTGGTTTCTGAACTCCTGTTGTGGGAATTAGCAACTTGCTTTTCCAGAAGACTTATTCTCTCTGCAACAGAATGTGATATAATATCTTCAGAGTGATGTTTGATTTTTTCATCTGACAGTTTTGCCTCCTGATATTCTCTACTCTCCTCTATGTATCTGTCTGTAACATGTTCCTCCTCTGAGTTCAGCTCTTTCTCACAGTTGCTCAATTCTGTTGAGCTGGTGAACTGTTCATCTGTCTTTGGCTGCTCTACGTCTGCATGGTCGCTATCGCTGCTGTGCTCATTCCCACTATCCCCTTCTGCATCATAATTGTAAGATTCAGTGTAATTTATTAAGTTAGTTCTATCTATTATGTTGCTGAGACTGTTCTTGTTTGTTTCATTGTTTTCATCTTCCGAGCTTAATTTAACTTTTGTCTCTATTAGTTCCTCTTGATCTTCCTCCTCAATGGTATTCAAAACATGTTCTTCCTCCTCTATACTCTCGTGCTCCTCCTCAGCATCGGAAAAACTTTCCTCAGCAATAACTTTAAGTCTCTTCGATTCAGCCTCTTGAAGTTTTTTCTCAGCATTAGACAGATGTTCTTTAACTATTACCTTCGGGTTAGGTTCAACATCTTGTTGCTCTTTCTCAGCATCAGACAGACTTTCCTCAACAATTACCTTGAGTCTCTTTGGTTCAACATCCTGCTGTTTTTCGTCTGAGGAAGGTGCCTCATCTACATCTGAAGCGCCTTCATCATCACTCATATCTAGTTCTATATCACCTTTTTGATGGTGCTGTTTTGTCCCTGATTTAGATGCTGTCGCAGGTTTAGACCCAACGTCCTTGTTACTCACGTCCTTATGTTCAGTCTCTAGCTCCTCCTCCTTGACCAGATTATTTTCCCTGTCTAGACCTGATCTGCTTTGGTTCCTGCTTACGTTCAGCTCCACATAGTTCGCGCTTAGTTGCTCTTCCTGCTCAGAGGTTCCTTCATGGTCAGATAATTCACTTTCCTTGTGCTGATTTTGATTCTGTTCTACAACCTTACTGGCACTTGACATGTCCTGCCCTTTTGCAAGATTTGCCTTGATGTTACCTAATTTAGGTTGTTTAATGTCTGTGAATGTTTTAACAGTTGAGCCAACATCAGCATTAGCTTTGTCTTCCTGAGTTCTATCACTAGCATTAAAAGCATCATCAGAAGAAGAGAAATTACATTGATTTAACACTGAATCCTCGTGTTTGGTCATGCTGACAGCCTTTGAAAAAGCAGCCAATTCTTCCTTAAGGACCTCTGGGATATCAAGACTATCCATTACCTCATCAATATAATTCTCTTCAATATCTTCTTGTAGACTAACTTTACTTAAAAGTCCTCGCTCTGGATAATTTGGGTTAGAGCTGCTACTTTTGCATTTGTGGCTAAATTGTTGGAAATTCCTCCAGCTTTGCAGCAGCTGCTCTGAAGCAGATTGTTGTAAATTTGATAAACTGTTTTTGAACTTGTGAGATTCCTCAATGCTGGCAATTTCACTGAGAGAATCAATCATTTGTAAAGTTTCAGCACAGTTTACATTATCTGCATTCAGTACATCTGTGTTTAGATTGGGTATGTTGTCCTTTAGACTCATGATCGCTAAGAAAGCAAGAAGAGCTTTTGATGATGAGCCAAATGTAGAGGCCACAGAAGAGGAGAAGTCAGGTAGGCTGCTGGACCTTTCCAGACATGATTTGCATTTATTCATTTGTCGAATTGACTTAATTGATGAGCAAATCTTCTCAAGTACAGGTTTTGTGTTTGGCTGGTTTGAAATGTTTAATGACTCAGACATTATTTGCATATCTTTCATAGATTTCTCTTCATCTGAGTTTATAAGATTGTCTGAAATTTTTGCCACAATTTCATCTGTGGGAGAAGTTTTGAGGGGCATGAAAGTGTCACTCTTTGGTAATTTTTCTGTTCTTTGTGTTGGCTGAGGTGTTTGGTGAAGCATTCTTTGGAGTGATGGTTTTCTTTGTGCCTGGTTTTCTTCTTCTGATGCACTGTCAGAGGAAAGGTTTCTAGAAAGTCTATTCAACCGCTGTTTCACAGGTGGTGACACAATGTCCAGAGATTGAGAATATGGAGATGTTATCTTTTGCTGTGTGGATTTAGAAAACTTCTGCTTTCTTTCACTGGCAGGGCTAGCAGGTGGTGTTGCAATTTTTCTCTTTCCAGCATTTGGTGACATATTTTTCTCAGGAGGGTGATTATGTAACAAGGATAACTTTGGAGCAGTATTAGAAACTTCAGAGGAGAATTTCTTCATTTGGGGTTTTCTGTCAGGAGATGGACTGTTTCCCCGTTTCACCTTTTTGACCGAGGGTTTAGGAGATGATGTTACTTTCTGAATTGAGGATAATGTTTTTATAGTTTGTGGTTTTTTACACAGGAGCTTACTTGGTGTTGTAGCTTCACTTGATAAAACACTGGCCAATGACTCTCTGTCTTCTGACGTTAAACTAGCAGGAGATGCCGATGTACAACATGACTCACCGCTCATCAAATCTAAGGCGCTGCTTGACTGGTGTGTCTCTTCTGGTGGTTGCTGTTTCTCTGTTAAACAAATGCCATTGGGCAACACATTATCACCCACTATGTTGATGTCAGTGGATGATGGGGGATCACTACATAAAGTATATTTATCCACAGATGCCTTCCTCAGAGACATTTTCCTTTCAAGAGACAGATTACTGACCAACGGGGCCCTTTTAATAGATGGAACTCTTGGTAATGGTCTTTCCTTCAGCGTTGAAGGATTGTCAGTCTCAATCGATGTTGTCATTTCCATTGTGTGGTCGGGAGGTGAAAGGGCCTTGTCTGATGCCGGGGTGACAGATAATGGAGGAATTTCCGACATATGACTGCCCACTGATGAGACCCTATATAATGGGCTGCTGGCTACTGAAGATATATCCATCCCATGTTGTTCGGGGACTGATAACTCTTCCAGGCTCTCAGGTGGAGGTGGTGGAAGCACATCCATTGAGAGTGTATTCAAAGGTGTTGCTTCCTGAAATTGGATTTTGTTTGGTCTTGATTTACTTTCCACCTCAATGTCTGATGGTGTTTCTGTGGGTGCATTAGTAGAAAGTGGACTCATTTCATAGCCGATGCCATTGGAGAGGGGTTTTATTTCATCGGTGTTTTTCTGACTTAAACTGTGGTCTACATCTGTGGTAATCATCTGATAGGGTTTATGAGCCATTTGCTGAAGTACTGTAGTTTTCTCCACTGATGGATCAGGTGTTTTGTTTTCAAAGCACTGTATTCTTTGTTTTACACTGCTAGCAAGCACATTGTCTGGCAGTGATTTAGGGTTAGCAGTTTGTGTTTTGGACGTTTCTTCTTTTGCCACACTTGTCACACAGAGCTCGTCTTTTGACCTGCCACTCTGCGAGTCTACGTAAGCAACTGCTTTTGGTTTACTTCCCTCTCTTCCATTGGCATTGGGTTTTACTTGGGCTTTCTCCAGCCACTCTGCTACATATTCATTGGTAACAGAGCTGGAAGAGTTAAAAGCAGGTAGTGACATGCTTTCATTGAGATCACTGCAATCATTTTGGCTCTTTTTTTCCCGATGCATTGATGTCTGCCGTTTCAGTGTTCCCTTTAGTTGGCTTACTTCAGGAGGAGAAATGCCTAGTCTATCTTTTTCAAGAGAAACAACATTTTTCATAATTTCTTCTTGTGTGCGTGGGATGTCTGGGTATTTTATGATTGTGTCATCTGACACCTGCAAGCTTTTTGTTGTAACACCTCCATCCTTATTTTGTGCCTGTCTCTTTTTAAGCTTCATCATGTTTTTGGATGATGTCCCATAAATTCTCTTAATAAATCCAGCACTGGAGAAAGTTTTCCCTTTCTTTCGCTTCTTAGTTCCCTCTCCAGAATATTCTTTTTGCCTTTTTTCATGTATTTGCTTGTTGGTCACTTTGGCTTTTGCAGAACCCTGCTTACTTTTACTGACATCTCTTTGTTTGTCTGTTGTCAGCTTTTCGGATTGTTGCTGAGCATTTGTTGCCTGAATTGCAGCTCTTTTTAGTGACGGCAAGGTTAAATCTGATGTTAGTGACATGCTTTCAGCCCGCCAGATACTAATAGACTCAGAGGCTGTTGAGGGTCTCATGGGTTGAGGTTCAAACTCACTACTGGATGACAGATGTCCTGTGTCTGAAGTAGCTGGCCTGCAAAAAGTAATTGCAGAGGCAGACATACCCTGTGCGTAAACATTAGCCAGAAAATTATCCTGGCAGGTCTGCTGCTCATATATATGCATGACTGTCTCGGTGACCTCCTCCTCACTGGATTCAATCTGGATCTCAGCTGATTTGAACGTAGAAATATGTCTACTGTTTGCATCCACAGAGCCAAGTCTTCTCGGTTTGGGCACTGGTCTACTGTTACTCTGCTTGACCATGCAGTACTGCTCTGTCATGGCTACACTTCCTATCTGTTCTCTGTAGGGGTAAGACCCAACCATACCTTCCTGAATCCTGTCTGCTGTCACTGATGTGGTGCTCTCCACAGAGGCTTGTTTTACTCTAATGTGCTTTTGTCCTGGGGTTGGTGTCATCTGAGTTGACACTTCTTCCGTATGCATTTGGATTTGATCCTCCTCAAAACTGCTCTGACTGAAAGCTCTGTTGTCCAGAGATGATGGATCCTCTTTTTTAGTGGTTTCTATGGCAGTAGAGGGCGTTTGTAAATCCATAGGGTTTGAGTTTGATGAACAGATTTCCTCTTGTGGTTCAAGGTCTGGTAAAAAAGTCAGTTGGTTGGCTACAGTGGAGCGGGTCAGGGTGGTCGTCCAATGGAGAGTCTCCTCTTCTTTAATTGTCAGCCGGACCCTCATCTCTACTGTCATGCTCCCGTCTTGATTCACCCGAAAGGACTTTTCAATATCGTCATCTGTGGGTAATACACTGTCCTGCCCTTCAGCTCCATTGCCGAGGCAGATATCCGCCTCCGTCTCTCCAGCTGAATCCAGAATGTGGCTCGACTCCAACTCTATGGAGTTTGTGGGGTTACGCAAACTCTCTGCAATGGAGTTCTGAATCCGACTCACGATGTACCTCTCTGATGAGGGAGAGAAAATCCTTGACTTTGAAGTATTTGATGGAGTTTTCTTTTTGCCTTTTCAGTCAGTCAAGGGTACCAAGCAGGTGAAAAAAATGGAAAATAGGTTGAAAAATCCAAAGATGTCAGACAGGCAGTGGAGAAAGAGGTAGGCAATTTGAAGAACACGTCCAAAAAACATGAAAGAGAGAAAAAGAGGAATCATCAGATGGCTGAAAGCTGGTGCAGAACAATAGCTGAAAGCCACATGCAGAGTGTATGTGGGTCATCTATGGTATTATGCAGATCAATGCCTCAGCACTTTCACAATCTTCATCCCTTCAGAGCTGATAGATTACTGAAGATATACTGTGTGACATATCGATAAAGATCTACTGGACTACTTCAATCTAAAATATTACTGTTCTCATTAACTAAATTCAATAAAATGTTTTTGTTGAAATTGATGTAAAACCAATATACAATAGTGGAATAAAGTTTTCACACACCCTTAATTTAAAAAATATGTATATTTGTTTCCAATATTATGAAATATTTGCAGAAACATATTTTTTGTGTCTCAAAAGATGTGGCTGCATCAGACAAACAGATGCAAATTTTTGTTTGTTTGTTGTTTATAAGAAAAAAAACAATTATTGACAGTTTCATCTTGTCCTGGATGTTTTTCTGCTGAAACATCCAGTTTTGACCTGGACAGAACAGAGCATGTGCAGAAGAGAGCATATGGGTTTGGAGAAGGGAACAATACTTGAAAGAATGATTTTTAATGCAATATATCACTAATGCATGGGGTGTCCAAAAACTGTTTTCCACCACTGTACATATATTTTTATATATATACACCCACTTACGGTTTCGACCCTTCAGTCTTCTACCACCCATCCGGTTGCTTGGCAGTTGTTTTGGAGATGTTGGAGATGTTGATTTATTAGTATCATAGTTTGAAGGCTTGAAAGGCTCCATGCCTACAGCCACTACAGTCCCAGAGCACATTATCAAACCAGGAAGACCATCCACCTGGAGTGGACAGACAGACAATTTGTCACCGAGATTAAGTAGCACAACAGTTCTTTAAAAATAATAAATAGATCTTAATTCTGACATATTGGCCTATGATGTTACTGAACATTACATGCATGTGTTGTATGTGTGCAACAAATCTGTATAATTAAACACCTTTCAACACCAACAGGTTCTCAGTTTACAATAGATCCTTGACCTACAGCCTTGCAATGCAGTATCCCAGAATGCAGTGCTGGGTATTAGGGTGAGTGGCCAAAGAGGCTTAACACTTTCTCTGCTCATGTGATGGTGATTTACAGGCTAGTTTTAACTCAGTCTTAAATGGGTCAATATTGTTATCAGTGGCCAAAATATTATTCTTTAAATAGTATTGAATGGCTTTTGTTGGTCTAATTTATTCTTCCTCGAAATGTGTTACAGTTTAACAGAAAACTCACCCGTCTTCCATCAGGAGTGTATAATTTCACCACACGGAACTGCATCCGCTCTGAAATATGTGCCAGAATAGATTCAAATGTAGGTGTTGTCCTCTTTTGGAGTACCACGTTGCGTTTGATGGAGGGGTCACCATTACGAAAAACCAGTAGCTTCTTCGGAGTTCGCATAACCAGCATCTCCTGTCTGTGGATGCTGTGTCCAGGGAAAAACCTGGCCTTTTGGACCGTGCTTCGGCGAGAACTAACAGGCCGGGCGTGGTACCAAGGAGGTAGCTTCTTCCTGGCCAGTGCTAGATTGATTGGTTTTACTTTCCGACTGTCAGAACAGATGTAGGACTTCCCATCCTCGAGTTCGTCCAAGGTACAGATTGCATGGACCCCTCCAGGAGTGGTAATGTTTCTCACTCCAAATGGCAGTGGAACCTTTTTAGACAAACTGTCCAAGAGTGCATCAAAGGTTTTGAAAGTGCGGTTGTTGATGACCATACGTAGACCATTAAACTGAGGGTCTCCACTTTTGTAATGGACAGACAGACAGACTGACAGATAAGATGATGTGCACACAAACAGGATGGAGGAGATGCAGAGGAGACGGAGGACGGACAGACAGACGGATAGACCTGCTGGCTCTCCACACCTCGAGGACACTTTGGTACTAAGAGGAAGCTAAAGCTAATCCCCCCCACTGTGTTTAGCCAGTTAGGGCCCCTCAAGAGGAGAAGGGGGCTTTACTACCGGCCACACAGATGGAGAGGAGACGGGAGAGAGAGAGAGGCCCGGCATTTTCCACCGGTGTGATAACATCTGGGTTTTTTTCATTAGGACACAAGGCAGCATTATCATCCACAACATCTGAATTTACCTCCATCCTCTATACGCTCTCTCTATCACTGCTCTCCAATCATCTCTAATGCACTCTGTCTCCCTCCTTCCCCCGTCTCCAACTCAATCAGACAACCCCTGACTACCTCCTCTATTCTCCTCAGTTTTTACCTTTTCACTTATTTTATTTATTTATTTATTTATTTTTTGCCTTTTATATCCTCTTTTGCTTTATAAGGTGGGGTGCGGTGTAGCATAAATGGCTTGGAATACATGTTGTATCTGCATAAACTAATATACTGTGTGTGTTGTATAAAAGATACAACTGAGATACAGTCACAAAAAAAAAAAAATATTATTAGAGCATCAAAAAAAATGACTACGCAATCCAGTAGCCTACTAACTCCTGGATTTATCATATGACCAAAACAGACAGAAAAGAAAATATGGAATGAATAAAAGTCCTGTTTTTGACAGTACAATGTCATAAATAGTAATGTAAAAATTGAAGTGATTTTGATTATAATCAAGAAAATAGATATCAGCTCTGAAATTAAACTCTTATGAGATATTTTTGTTGTTATCATTAGATTTGTCCAAACAAATGTACCTTTAGTTGTAGCAAGCATTCAAATGAACAAGAAATTGAAGAAATATGAGACCTGGGTGGTCTCATATGTCCCCCCAGAACAGTATAGTCAAAAGTATGTATTGTATTTACATGGGTTTAATTCACGACATACTGTATGTAGGGATTTACAATGTACACGATAATGATTATATTGATTGATGCAAACATGTCATATATATTTACATGTTTTATTAATATAAACTGATATAGTTAGTGCTTTGTATTATAATTTGAATTTGAGGTATAGCTTTTGCTACACATTATGGAATTTGTGTGAATTGTTGTATTTCCTTGTTTTGTTTCATCCATTCATCCTTTTTTTTCTATTGTTGCTTCCTTTTAGTGCAAGTTTCAGATGCATTTATCATACTTATGTTTGTCTAAAATGTAAAAGCTTGACTGTTTTCTATCTATCTCGGAAGAGAAAAATGTAAATCGTTCTCTCACCAGGCAACCTTAACACATCATATGCTGGAATAGTGAATTTTCTTACTTGGACTTTCCCAAAGCAGTTAATGATATGTAAGAATGATTTAAACAATGCTGAAATGCAGAAATGAAAAGAAAAAAAAATCAGTGTGTGGGACTCTTGCCAATGGAAACGCAATAAACTGCACCATAACTTCACTGCTTATCCATTACTTATAGCTCCCCTTTACAGATCCTGCTTTTCTTAGTTATTATCCTCTTTGCATTAATCTGTGGATATGTAAATCATATGTATTGCAGCAGTGCACACTTTCTAACTCCTCGTGGATAATCATTATGCTGATTGTGATTGCTGCATTATAAAGAATAAGAAATAAAACAAAAATCCATTTTTATAAGACTATCACATAGATTTTAGAATAAAAAAAGTCTGCAAAAACAGCAGGTGATAAATCTTAAAGGATTATTATTTTTTAATGTTTTAATCAATACTAACCCTACAGTGTGAGCTTTTCTCTGTCGCAGTGTGCAGCTACAGGTGCCTTTTATGGGGTGGCCTCCGTTTATCTGCTCTATAGGTTATTTTTTTATTTTTTTTCCCTCACATGGACCGTTACATACGTCCCCTCTGCGGCAGTTTGCCTGCTCGTGTTTCTCTCAGTAATTATACGCCTCTGATTAAGTGCCTGAGTAAATAATGCAACCAGCTGGAGGAGTCCTCTAATGCCTGGCTCTTTTTTTTTTTTTTCCTGCAGTATGCCTGGGTCTCCCCCGCCGTGTGACCTGCGGGTGACGGGGAAACCTGCCCATCAATGCGCCCGGAAAGAAGCCACGACGCCAACACGGCAGCATGAGCTAAAAATAGTCCGCGGGTGATAAATAATAAAACCTCTCCCCATATGCCTACCATTCTCCAGGCTACTTTCCTCCTAATTCAAGTCTGAGTGACTGTATTTTCGAACTGAAATGTACGTGTCAGTGTTTCTGTTTTAATAATTTGTTAGGAATTATAGGAACAAAATATGCACACAATTCTCCATAGACAGAAGCAATGCATACCAGATATAAAAATAGACATAACAATTAGAGACATGCAGAATAAACACATTATATAGCAAAATACATGATCTGTCTACTTAATCTAATTTTGCCAAAATTACACAATGCTTGTACTTGTGTAGGCTATACTGGCTCCCAAAAATAATCTATTTAAGGCCTGCATTTTTTAATAAAATCACCTTTTTTTGTTATTAATATTGATCACTAATCCTAATCAGCCTCCTTATATCCATCATTTTCCACAATGTAATTATACTCCTACAAATAACTCTGCATGATGTTTTTTTTTTCTTT
>JAPTYR010000014.1:17915286-17931750 GCA_029814505.1 Siphamia roseigaster
TATACCCCTATAGACAACTGACTTTAGCCTCAAACAGATGGGATATGATTGTAATCCTGCCGGAATTCTCCTTTAAATACAGTAGCATCTATGTTTCTTATTTTCACTTATTTTCAAACCCTGCAGTCTTCACAAATATCTGTAATCCTCTCGATATAAAAAATATTATTTAGTTACACTGCAGGAATAATATAACATATAATCCTTTTAGCGGTGTTCTGTTACCCATCTCAGCATGGTACACGTTGCTGGATTTCTAGAAAAAAGACTATTTCCAAAGCATAAATTCTGTTAATCCCCATCCTCAGAGGAGTTTCCTTTCCAGCATTTTCTAAATTCCCTTCCACAAACACTTGTGTCAAGTAATTTAAAGCCATTGTCTGGTGTTGATTACTAGTTTCAGTAAGTGGTAATGCCTCTGTGTGATTCACAGCCCAGATGTCTGACATGTCTTTCGTGATGCTTCATCTTTCTAACTCCAGGCTGCTCCAAGGTGGAGGAGCGTGCCACCCTCATGTCTGGAGTACATCGGCCTGAACAGGATTTGGCAGGAAGAAACAAATCTTCTTCCCTAACCCAGAGCGGCAGCAAAGGTCTGGTTGTCTGTCAGACTGACAAGCCACACCTCTGCATCCGACCGCAGATTTTGTGGGCCACCCAGAAGGAAGTCCAACACCCTTGAAGCATCATAAAAGACGGTGTTTCCATTGTTAGTCCCTTCAGAGATCACGCCATCACGCAGCAGACCCGCAACTCTTTGTATTCTTTCTTGTTGACTTTGGAGTCTTATCTTCGGTTGGGTGAAGCGTGTGTAATTTCACAATTGAACATTTCATTTGTGGTTTGCTCTCACTCTTTACATATGAATTATTGTGCTGAGCGGTTCAGACCAGTCAAAGGAATTTATCTGTTTCCATTCTGAAGCCTTAGACTTTCTGAGCAGTGCATATTTTCACATTTTCTGACATATAACTAGTGAAACCTATACGTTGTATGTAACTTTACTTTAAATCAAAGAAACCCTGAACATGAGCTGGGCTTAAGATTGTGGTTGGAATAAGATTTACATTTTATTTAGCCAGATGTTAAACGCAGAGACTAGAAAAATGTTCCCTTTGAAATGATTCATATCGATCGTACACTTCTTCTTTTATAAACCTAATCTCAAAAAGGATCACTGGTGCTATTGTGCATGTTAGGAACTTTCATTATTCTTCAAAATGTTACCCCCAGGATTATAAAATACATCAAAATTTTAATCATCTCTTCAAGTTGGAAGGAAATATTAAAATTTACAACATGTATAGCTGCATGTAAAACTGAACAGCACCCTCAACTCAGCACCCTCTTTGAGACTTTTTAACCACCTGACTATACACAAACCACAGTCATATTCAAGTTTTACAGCTCTCCACGTTCCTCCAAAGCCACTGTTAAATGATAGCGCTTCTTATTACAACCAACCCTAAAATCATAGAGCGGCACACTCAGGATGACCATAATGTTATACCGGCATTACCCACAGGCGACGCCAGCGGTAGAGGGCAGAAGCATTGGGTCAGATAGGGAACGTCAGCCTCAATACGCAGCAGATTTCACAGAGAGGAAATGGTTAATTCACTGGACTTTGAACGTAATGAAGAATTGCATTGCATTGATTAATACCAGACCTCTTTGTATGTGGCAGAAGCAGTGTTGAATGTGGCCAGTGTGGTGGTGATGTGGGCATGGTCTGTTAAAAACCTTATCCCAAAGACATTTTACCAGCTGTATTTCTGTTAATGTATTCCAAAAACCTGCACACACTTTTAGACCAAGGTTTGATGTGGCACGATTTTTGCAACACGAAACCTTCAGTCCAGCGCATTTTCCTTTCAGATGCCGCTTAGGAACAGCTGGTCTGTTGATGAGATGATTCCTATCAAAAATAAGGTGCTTTATGATATTTTATTGTTATCTCTTCACAAAGACGAGGCATTCGTCACCCATTTCTGTACATTCAAAGCTCTGAGCATTTAGTGGCAATCATTGGAATTACAGCCGAGTGTATGTTGGCAGATTTTACAAAAGGTGGTCTTCAGAGTTCATCTGGTCCCACTTTGAAACAAAAGTTAGATGTTTTAAGGAATGCACTTACTTGCTTTCGTGGGAAGAGTTTGATGAGAACATTGTTTGTGCTTTCATGTCTGTATAGTAAATGTGAGCCCAGTTATCTAGGCAGGAAACCTCTAAATGTATCCCTCTAATATATTTATTGGAATAAACCTCAGTTCAACCCATGGTTTAGGGTGCAAATTAAATCAGCATGTCTTGTTTGTTTGCACTTGAAATAGCAGAGTTGTGGTTTTGGAGGTAGACAAACAGTGTCTTGTAGAAGAACAGTGGTTTTGTGGTTCCACATTGAACTGATTGTAAGGTTACGGCTACAGGAAGTTGCCGCACCCCCAAAAATATAACATATTAACAGATTGGTTTCATATTTTGGAGGCCCCAGAACATGCATGACTAATAGATTGAGGTGTCCAAAATCCTCCAGGTAGATGAAATGCTTTGGAGATCAGGATGTATTATTAATTCAAACCCTGAGGCTCACTAACTACAATAATTTTGTTTAAAAGGATAAAATAGATAAATCAGTGGAATTAACCTGAATGCATTCTCAGATGATTTTCCCAAATTGCAGACAAATAAAACCAGCGAGAGAAGAGCATGCCTCGAATACCATTTTGTGGTTTATTATCCCAGCTGCTCATCAGAGGAAAAATGTCACGTTATTTGTTTTATTTCTGGTTTTCTCTGAACTGGTGACATTTAACTGTTTATTTTTCTTTGAAGAACTTGCCAGTTCTCTGTCAGCACTGGGGGTCTCTGTAGTGGCTTTCACATTTTAACTGGCACCTGAAGCAACCGGTGGGAGATCCGACCTAAGAGGACCGACCGTGATCTGATGAGTCTGGGCTCAGAGACAGAAAGTCTTTTTTTTTCTTTGCTGCTTGACCCTGCAGGAAGGTTCTGGATCTTTCCATCAGGGTCCACTTTAATACTGAAAACACTGACTACAAAGAAATTGAAATTCTCAGTTTTTCCAGTGTTGCACAAGGAATCTGTTGCCAATTTAAATACTCTTTATTGTAAAGTGCCTGCGCTTTGTGATCATCCCACTTAGTTGAATACCAGCGAGAAGAAGACAAACAGCCTTCAAATTTGTTTTTTCATTGGATAAATTCTTTTTCTTGTTTCTCTTGTCCCACTCTCCATCACTTTGAACTCTCGTCTTTTTGCTGATGGTGTTGTGTTTCTTTCATAGTTGAGCGTAGGCAGACTCTCGAATTCTGGATGCTGATGTGATGGTCATTAACCAGTGGGCCACACACACACAGCCTAAAAGAAATACACACTTACTAAGGGAGCTGCAACGTTTGGGGTGCTTTAGCTCAAATGTTTTGCTTTGTAACTAAAACCCAAGTCACGCTGTGGGCCCCAAATCCCTTAGCTGAGCAAGTCCATTCCCGATACCCACTCCATTGTTGATGTAGTTTTCTGGAAAGACGACCTGTTTGTGTAACTACAGCGAGCGCTGAGTCTGTGCAGAGCCAAGCAGGGCCTCTGGGCTCATGGGAGGGGGCGGGGCCACGGGGGCAGGAGAGGCCATGGATGCTGCCGCAGCATACATGCCTGTTTGGCCACAGCTCATCTGAAAATAATTTTGAAGTGTTTATTTCTCTACATTTATTATCAGTTTGTGATTTGTCATTATCCCAGGATGAGGTGTGGGCAGTTTGTTTGGCTTTAAGTTTTACCAGACTTTTTTTCAACACCAAAAGGATATAGAGGATTCTTTTACTTCACAAAAATGAGGAAAGAAAACTCAACTCAGACTTTGTTCACAATGATGCAGGACAGTCTATTCATTAGTATTAAATCATGTTGACCTCCTGATGTACATGTCATGCTAATACTTTGCACAGATACTGCAGAAAACGATGTCATGCATAACTAATAGTCAAATAGGGAAGGGAATCAGAAAGTAATTCATAATACTATCAGCACCACTATGATATCATGACATCAAGACTGTTGTATTGTCAGAATTTGACAAATGAGACGGAGCAAAGTATAAAAAAGAGTTTTAGCTTTGTGGCTCTCCAACACAAATACACTCATTGCAACATTCACATCCATGTGTGTCATCATTTTCTGGTCAATTTGGCACGGGTATTCATCTAGAGTGCCTGCATTTTTACATAAAACTATTGGCTATGGAGTGCCAGATCACCGTGGTATAATACAATATGTTCTTGCATTGATTTTGGTCCCATCCCTGTTGTTTAAGTGTGACATAACTAATTGAATTCTAAGTTTTTCTGTGGCATTAAGGCTTACATGTTTAGATTAAGACTTGGATAACATTGTGTATTGACTTCAAACTTGGTCGCCTAAGACACTTTAGACCTGCCTTTGTATCAACAGATCTGACAGATGAATTAGATCTTTATATGGAAAAAGAAAAGCTCTGTGAAGCTCCCCCACAGCAAGGCGGCAGACGGTTGGAGCCAACCAGAGCTGCTGGATACTGTAATCCTGGTTTTCTTCGACAATGCTTTTGGTTGGACGTCAATACAAAGCGCGGTTAGAGGTATCCTGTCAGAGAGGCAACACTTTTTGCTCCTTTTCCAACTTTTGGCGTTGGATGAATGTGACAGGGGTTACTGGCTTTTACGGTTCAGCCATCACCGCTTTTTCTCCACCTCTCACATGTTTAAGTCATCTCACTTCTCCACTCTTCTCTCTTCGTTTCACACATCTCTCTTTTTTTCTCAGATGTCACCCTTTCCTTTGCTTGTCTTCACTCCTCTGCTCACTTCTACCTCATTTACTCACAACCACAAGCATCATGCCCACTTGTCTTGTGATGGAGGCGTATGGTTTCCATCGCATGCAATAAAAATAAAAATGGAGCTGAAATCAGGCCACACATGGAGCGAGGATGGTTTCCTGGGGCCCCAGAGTCATCTTATGAACAGTTTTTGGTATAACTTTGTTCTTCTCTATTTCCATCATTGGCAGGTATAGAGCCTCAAAGCAGGCTCTATTCTCTAGGCTTTTAAACAGTGACTTATAAAACAGGGCAACCATGCAAGACGTTTTTATGGATTGGCTGTAGATCGTTAAGAGAAAGTAGCTGAAACATGCATGTACATTACAGTAAAACAACTTGTGGAATTCATCAAACACCCCAGTATTTAAGTGTGAGAAGATAAAATGGAGAGTTTCTCTTTAAAATGAAACATGCAGGTAGAAGTCACTGATTTATGTCCACAAACTCTGCCTGTCATGGCCCAGTGCGCTCCCTACCACACACATTGGAGCGCGTGATTCAGTGCAGGCCATTGAGAAAGCTGAGTAGGTATGAGTCATTCATTGAGCCATCATCTCCCTCCTGACTGTAAAACATGTTGGCTTCGATTACAGTGTATCAAAGATCTTGTAAAATGTCTTATTTCTGCTTGAGTAATGAAGATCAGATGGCTATACAGATGCCTGTTATTGTACAAACAGAAACAAACAAGTGTGTGAGGTGTGGCTATGAAGATTTTGATTTTATTTTCAAAAGTTGCATGACACATTTTTAGATATTCTGATGAAGCGTCCTGCCTTAGATCATTGATTCAGTATAAATGTATTAGACTTCCCTTATTTTTTCCTCCTTCATGAATTTCTTGGCTTCCTTCTGTCTTTTTTCCCTTTCCTTTATCGTTTTAACTCCACTCTTCCCTTACCTCTTAAGCTCATTTCCTGTTATTTTCTCTCAAAATGAGAACTATAAAGTAGCAAAGTAAAGTGTCCTCCCTAAGTTATTTGGAATATATTACTTGAGTATTTATCTTCCTCTGATATTGCTATTTTTACATTAGCCCATGCTCTATGGGTTTCCTCCACGGCTGCAGTTTGTCTTGAGTTTCTGTCTTTGTCTTCAGTGCCAGGTATAATTCACTGATTGCCCTCTTGGAGTGCATCTGCACTGGTTCCTGGAAATGGGTTGAGTGTGTTTTAGGCAAGGCAGGGATCCAAATCACAGTTTGTGTGACCTCAGCTCACAGCTTTGTGTTCTCTTTCGTTACTATAGCATCCCGACCACTATTTACTGTAAATAAACATTGCATTTTAATGAGCAAAGTCCTTGAATAGGACTTCGCTTCGCTGCGGCCACTTTGATGTTATTTTGTGGCAAATTAATGGCAATGTTAAGACATAAAAAAAAATGATGCTGCGGTATTCCTTTGTGTCAGGAAACGATCATGTTGAAAGACACAGGCTTAGAGACACTGCATTATCAAGGTGATATCCCGATTCCATTTCAACTTAGAGGTTTTGCAGGAACAATGAGTGGCTTTGTCCAACTCAAACACACAATGACAAGGCAATCGATCCACATTTACAAAAACCCATCGGGGTGTTCTTTTGGAAAGACTCTTTGTGTTTAGAGAATTATTTTTATTTTGCTATGAGCAGTAAAAGTGTTGTTGTCAGTCTGTGGTCTGAGCATCCTGGACAATATGCTGTTTTTGTGGTTGTGGTTGGCAAGATGTGACTGTTTGACTGTGCAGTCGAAGGGGAAAGATGACGAATCGGTGTCCGATTTTAATGTCGAGGAAATTGAGTCTGTGATGTTAAATTGTGAACAAGGAGGTCAGTGTTCACTTAGGTTTTTCCATACTGCCCTCAGAGCTCTTTCTTCTTAGTATTAAATAAGCATCACATTAACCTTAAAGCTTTTTATAGTTTTATCTAAATCTGCAGCCACTAATCCTCCTCTATTTGGATAATTAATCAATCAGAGTACTTTTTGAACAATTCTTAATGGTCAAAGTTTAAATTCTCTAATTCCAGCTTCAAACGTGAATATTTTCTGGTTTCTTTCTTCATCTGCATCAATAGATTTAATATTTTGTGATTGTGGATCAAACAAGACATCTTCTTAAGCTTTGGGAAGCTGTGATTTTTCATAATCTTTGCATTTTTTTTCTACACTGAACATCTTTTTGATTAATTCAGAAAATAATGAACTTTATCGCCCTTCGTTTATCATCAACGTCTTTTCCACCCAACGACACACAGCCAAGACTGTTATGCTGTCACCCTCAATATTTTATCCATGTGTTAGGATTTATGCATCTGGGCTCCGTTAGTGCGACAGATATTTGAGAACGTGCGAAAGACGTTGGTCCTGACGGTGTCCAATCCATCTGGCCTGTTGTCATGAAAGCAGCCAGTTGGAGAATGGGGATATATGCTTTTTTTCCCCACTTTATTTAATTTGGATTTAAGCCTTCATCGTATTTGTCTGCATTTATCAGAGACAGTTTGTAATGTCCAGGGGAAACACACATGACTGGCGTAAATGAAAAAACTTGTATGTTGTTATCCTAAAGCCTCACTCAGTTTTCTAATCCAGCATCTGTGTCTTTTCTGTGCTCGCCCTGCTCATCCAGGAAGTAACCCACTGGGAAATGAACAGCAAGCGGGTCGTGACCCCTGATAGAGCCTTAGACAGCCCACTGGTGTGTCGACACTCGGCTCCAACAGATTACAGCTGCCACATGTGATGTCTGTTCTTTCTATGCTCACACATAGACCTAAATCTGGGGGAGTACTGGAGCTGTGAAGCTAAAATGACTGCTTTCTTGTTGTGTTGTTAGCCATGTGTTTTGCATTATGCCAAGTGTCCTCCATATTTGACAGGCAACCCCAATTTCTGTACTTACCCAGTGAGTGTCTGAAGATCATCAGTCAATGCTACAATGAAATGGAAAAATCTTTCGCCTGTGTAATAGTTTATACCGTTAACAAAGTGTTTGGTATAATTTCAGCGCAGTAGATTTGTAAACACTGTCAACATGTTTGCATTGGAACAGCAAGTTTGGGCTTTGATTACTGTGAACTGATGAACTGATATGCTTGCTTTATTGTGGAAGCATGCATGAACTGACACTTCAAACATGTCAGCAGTTATGAACAATTCAGAAATGCCATCATTTATTGTGGCTCTATTCCCAGAATGCACTTCTCTGCTTACACTAAGTGGCGAGGGAAGACTTTGGTAACTCCTGATGGGTCATGCACAGCTGTGGTAACCACTTTGCATTCAATCTTTTTGAGCTTAGCAACTTGTTCTACACACAATGCTGCAGTGTTGCAGACAGTTTTTTGCAGGCATGGACACTTGTTAATAACCTGTTAACATCCAACATATTAAGGTGGCCTAGTTTGTGATTAAGGTTATGGTAAAGATATTTATTTAACCATGTTTAAGATCCTTGAGTTCAGGTCAATACATCGGGTTTTTAAAAGATGATATACTGTAATAATGATAGTGTGCATCAGAAAAACACCGATAATCAGCTGGTACTATCTCACATCACCACTAAAAACTTTTAATAATGAAAATAACTTATATTATGCATGATTCTTGTATTTTATTCTTCTAAGAGAGCTTGATTGCTCACTTTTTCCCGTAAGTCGCTTTGGAGAAAAGCTTCTGCCAAATGTCTGAAATTAACTTCCACTTTATTAAAAGCAGGGAGTCAGAGTCAGAGTGATAAATACCTAAATGAATCTGAATCAATGAACAGAAAACATGAAGCAATCAGTAAATGTTGGAATGAACATCAAGGAAGCTGATAAAAGTGGGAGTGATTCTTATCCTGTGTCCAACTGAGAAGTCTACTGTTTATTCTCACCTTGGAATGGGTAATAGATCACAATGATTTAATTAACCAGGTGTTTTCTCTCTGAAAATACTGCAAAAGGCCTTACTTGCAAAACTGAGATTTGTGCACTGAAGACCTTTCTTGCTGAACAAATCTAACCTGTTTGCATGTTGAAATATATTAATTGCAGATAGAGTGATGTATTTTACCTAAAATTACCTCATCTAGTCTTCAATCAAACACTATCAGCTTTAGCTAATGCACAAACCAAGAGGTTATTCTGTGTCTACTTTAGGATATGTTTCAGCCACATGATAAACACAGATACTGGAGGGTTTTTCTTTGCGCACTGCCCTTCTTTTGTTACATTAATCCTTAGATAGCATTAGGTTGAGGGAAAAAAGTGCATGTTAAAACATTTAACTGATGTATTTTATGCTTTGGCTACATAGATGTTTCCTTTCATATGAAGCCTAATGTATGCATATTGGCCTCACACTTCCTCCATTATAAACTTAAACCTTGCCCCAACCTTACCTTAGGGTTAGGGTTCCATGAAAACAATGGTTGTTAAAGGGTTCATACATTTAAGGAGGCCATGGAGACTCTTTACATCATTGGGAAGTGACCATCAGCCAAGTTTGGAGGCTTTAAAAGCTGAGGTCACTCTCAGGTGTATGGTACAGTAAAACAGCTAAAAACAAACAAACGTGGAACAAAGAACTCTTGTCTTCTGTTTCCACAAGTTTGGTTGGAATCTCATTATGTTTATTAACATTTCCTCACTTTCTTCCAAATCATTCATTTTTTCCCACATTATCCCTTTATTTCTTTGAACTAAATATGCCATGAAACTGTTAGGAACACAGTGCAGGTCAGTGTAGCTTTAGGCCGATGATTCAATGTAGGGCTGTACTTTGGCACGCGGTTCAAAAATGTCCTGTCAGTTGTTCAAAAAACCAAACCCCTGGAAGTATTACATTTAAAACACTTTTTTTAATCCCTCTTTTTTTTGGGGGGGGGGGATGGAATTGCCCACACTTTTTACGGTAAATCTCTCACTCTCTCAGGTTGGCCAGATACTGAGGAGACCACCCTTCAGCTGGCCCTCGTGTTTAACTGAATTCTAACACATAGTGATCATTAACAATCCCTTGACACCCATAAGAACAAGTCAAATTGTTAACTTTGGCGTCTAAACTCCCAGTGTGACTCTGAAGACGCAATCAGCAGCGATTTTTAATGTATCGCAGCATTACGTCATCAGTTAAAATCCATTTGAACGCGATGTGTGGCCAGATCTTTGGCATGTAAAGATTCCTGCTCTTTACAGGTTGGTGTGTCGTGACAGCTGACTGGTTTTCATGTGATGTGCTTATTCCTTTATATTCAGGCATGTGGAGTGAATTTCATTCCAGGTGCATGAAAACCAGAACCTCCCCCCCAACAAACCCAAACACTGCACCTCCAACCTTTCCATACAGCACACACACACAGACACACACTTCCTGAATTGGAAATGAAACCCAGCTGTGTTCCCGTCAGCACTGTGGATCTCGCCACTCATCTGTCATGAAAGATATCCTTGGAAAGAAATATTCCACCGGTGTCCCCACCACAAGCTGTGGCCATTTCAGAGACTGTAATTTGAATCCTCAGGTCTGACACTACTGGAACGTAGTTGGAGTAAGCAGATCGATGAAGACGAGGCAGCAGTTGATACCAAGTTGTTCGAGTCACATGATTTGTTTTCAATGCTTCCTATACTTCACTGAGGACAGAACGTGTGTTTCCATGAAAGACAGTAACCGAAAACAAGGCTTTTTGCTGAGTGAAGGTTGAGTTCTGGAAATAAGCATGTAGCTGAGTGTAAACAAATTGGTGGTGGGGGGGTTGTTTTTGTGTCCCTTGCCCCTTCACCACTCAGGCCCTAAGGGAACTGCTCTTTAATGTAGACTCCAGGGCTGTTTGTCCAGATGTGGGACACAGGGAGTCCTGGAACACCAAACTCTACCCACATTTATCTTGTTGACCAATTTTTGCCCAAGAAAATCCATTATTGGCAACTAAATGCATATAATTTTGCTATATTATTCTGCTATTTAAGTTTAATATCTGTCTGTCTCTTTATGAAGGGATCCAGGAGGGCACCCAGTGCACAAAGTGTAAAAATGAATGGGCATTGAAGACCTCCATAGCACTTCTCTATGTGCTGTGCACTCTACTGACCATCGCTGTTGCTGTACTTGGATATAAAGGTAAGACTGTCCTTTGTGCCACTGATACACTTAGAAAGAACATTTCTATAAACATCACTTCAATGATACAAATGTAATAAATTGTCATTATTCACTTACATGGCGTTGAGAGCACAACTATCCAAACATTTCTGTTTTTTTTTTTTTTTTTTTCCATGTTTCTTTGTGTGCCAAGGAATAAGAGCTTTGCTGTTGTTTGATCAGTGTATGCATCCACTGGAGACCTGCTTGCATGAGAAACTGAGTATTTCATCCCTAGAGTGGCCTAAGCAATGCCCAAGTATGACATGAATGTTCTCTGGCAATGATTGTCATTATTTGGAGGCAATAGATCGTTTACGGAAAATGTGAGTGCAGGACTACCACACCCCCCAGCAAAATCTGACAATTTTCTGTCAAACGTCACTGATACACAGTTCACCCAAATATTAACAACATATTCTGTATCTGCCGACGAGTAGCTAAGTAGAGCAAAAAAGTTAATCTGAGCCTCTTCCAGGAAGACAATGCACACAAACACAAGGCACAAGGTCTCAGTGAAAGGTTGGATGAGAATGAAAATGATGTGAAACCTTCTTTCCCATCCCATCAAAATACCAAATGAAGGACGTCTTTTGGAAGAAAGTGTTTAATGCCTCCAGTACAAATCACAGCCATGTAGAATCAATGCCAAGGTATACAGAAGACATTCTGGTGGCGCATAGTGACCCAGACCCTCCCTAAGACACTTGTTGGTTTTCACCTGTCTGTGCATTGTACTGCAAAAAAGCCTCCTTTTGGTTTTCTATTCCAAGACGTGTCAGATATACCGGTGGTATCTTTCTGCTCATACTTCAATATAATGTAGATGAACAATGAAAAACACTAAAATTCCCATATAAATAATAATCCACAGCATGTTTTCAAACATAATCTGGGTAATTATCATATGAATATAATTTTTTTTGTAGTTCATAGTGATGTACAGTAGTGGGAAAAAAGGTTTTTGAACACACTTAAAATTTTACATAATCTCAAATATTATCATGAAATATTTGACATCTTTTCAAAATCTATTTTGTTATTCAGAATATGTTACTGCATCAGACATACACAAACAAATGGATTTTTTTTGTTCATTATTAATAAGAAAAATAACAGGGTAAATTCTTGATACTATCCAACATGTCATGTCCTGGATGTGTTTCATTTCTACTGACACATCCAGTTTTGACCTTGACAGAACAGTGCACATGCAGAAGGGAGCATGTGGGTTTGGAGAATGGAATAATACTTAGTAGAGTTCAATGACTGAAGCAGGACTCTTAATGTAATATTACAAATGCATGAGATGTAAAGAAAAACAAAACATTTTTCTACCACTCTATACACTGCTTTGAAATTTAGGTGAACTAACCCTTTAAGTTTCACCATCTGACTATTTATCGCCATTCTTTGTGAATTTTGAATGTAGTTCCACTGCAGTCAATTCCCCAACACTCTTTTCATTTCAACAGCCCAAGACTCACACCTGTAGGGAAAGTCTACACTCTCTCTCGTGTTGAACTTCCTGGTTAGCAATTTTACATTTTTTCAGGTTAGGCAGCAGCCCTGCTGTCCTTCATACAATTGAACTCTGAATGTTCCTACCATAATTATGTTAAACATTCCCATATGTCGCTGCATACGTTCCCCTCTTAATTTCAATTTGAGAAAATGGCATGAAGGTAACATGTCCAGGGGTTATCAGTGATTCTTGACTACATTAACACTGATGTCCCTTTACTCTCTCTGAGCTCAGTCAGTCCTACTTGTTCCGTGCTGCATGTTTTCATGCAGGTCTAATTGATCCCAGATGAGCAGCGAGTGAACTCAGTGCAACTCCAGCATAACCCACTGAAATTGGGTTTTTACTGGCACTGAAGCGCCGCTCTGTCAGGGGAACCACAGCTCAGCCTAAACACACTCCCAGGTCCAGATGGTTATGTAGTGAAACCCAGAGTACTCTATGCTCTTAACATGTGTGCCTCTCTCTGTCCTTCATCACTGACCCACAGAAACATCCATTATGTGGCTCCTTTTGTTTTGATGCTGTTTAACCTTAAATATGTCCTTCCCCCCCGCCCGTTTCTTGACATGACCAAAGGCAATATGAGGTCATTCTCTGGGTTCCTAATGATTTAAATCACATTTATTTCCACGAAGACATCAGAAATAGTGACTGAATGAGAACATTAACTGTGAAGTCAAACCTGCAATAAAATGGAAATTTAACTTTATAGACAACTGGGATCAAAACAAATGACCAAAGAGACATTTAGCATTGTTTTCATCTACTTAATTCTGTTAAACTAATCATGATTGAAGAACCCTTTACTTGAAAGCACCAACATCTTCTGTATCATTTTGCATTTTCTCAGTTTTAGTAGTTGCACATTTAATTGAAAGATATCCTCCTTGAAAAAGGTACCAAGCACAAAGAGTCGTCAACCGACAATAGTTTCTGACTTTACATGTTTAGGGAAATGTGATTTTACTAGACATCCTGGATAGAGTGGTCACAGAGTTTTAGAACCACCCACACAAGAGCTGGAGATGTCCAAACTAATACAAAACTGCTGAGTTTTACAACATTTGGATATAGTGTATAAGGTCCCTTTGCAGTCCTGTTGTAACTTTCTTTCTCACAGTTTTTATAGTTATTTTTGTTGTTGTGTGATGCTAGAAGACTCACTGGACATTAAATGTGGGAAAGGTGCAGAACAGACTTTGTGATAGTTTTCTTATGTTAGTTGTTTGCCTCCAGAAAGAAACAATGTGCCATAGATGCAGCCTCTGGTTTTGCTTCTGGACTTGAAGTCAAAGTGCCTTTTGTACCATGTCATGTTGGACTGAACATCCTGTGTGTGGAAAAGGTGTCCCATTTAGTTTTCTGTGTGGAACATTCACTCTGCAACTGACCATTTTCTCTCCTAACTAAAAT
This sequence comes from Siphamia roseigaster, assembly GCA_029814505.1. NCBI lineage: Eukaryota > Metazoa > Chordata > Actinopteri > Kurtiformes > Apogonidae > Siphamia > Siphamia roseigaster. The sequence goes on from JAPTYR010000014.1 coordinate 17,929,218, forward strand.
AATGTGGTAATCAGGGGATAATTTTATAGGTTGGTATGGTTTTAAATGTGTTTATTTGTTCCGTGAGACAATTTTCATTGGGTTTCTAAGAGGATGAAGAAGGGAGACAAGAAGCAGCTTTGACAGTGTTAGTTAAACATTCACTTAGCAATTTGGTGTTTCGTGAATATATTGATGTCAGTTGCTTCAGTTTTTCCATAACATCAAGACATCTCTTCTATTCAGCCGGCAAACCAAAGAATGGCCTTTAGTCTTAAGTTTAGCGTGCATATAATACAATCTAGTAGTAAACAGAGTATTGAGTCAAACAACAGCACATATCACATATCAGAGGGTTTATGTGGATCTATAATTGGAGGGATGGATTGATTTAAAAGAGCTGATTTTGTCCTGCTGGTGATGTGGTCTTTCATGGCAAAAGCTTTGTGACTAAACTGTTGTTCTTAACTGCTGGAATAAACAGATGGGATTCCCAGCAGAGGAGCCCATGCTGGCTCCACTTAAAGGATGTGTCCCCCTGGCGAGGCCGGTGGTAGAAGTGGGCTGATTCCCTGGAATCCCAGACACATTCCAGAGGAAATGAACGCTGGTGTCGCCTGTGGGGGCGTGAAGAGCCTCCTTTGCCACAGCGTCTGTCTCCTCCATGCTGTCTTTGATCCGCCTGTTTACTGAGGACCCCCCTAGGTCACTTCCTGTCCCCTAGGGCTCTCACCAGTGTCTCCCTATGCACTTCTTTTCCACCTCCAACCTTAGTCTCTGGCACTGACCACCCGTTCAATCTCTGCTGAATCAAGGTTTCCTTTCCTTCCCTGCGTCTGTCTCAGTCCCCAACTCGTTCTGTCTCATTACCTGATTTTAATGGCACTACTGTTCTAAATTTCTGTGTCGCACAGTAAATCTGGCCTGATCCAAGTGATTACATTAATCAGGACCAACATTATTACATGTCTACCAGACATGTAGACACATTTCTTATGGTATCGGCCATTGGTTTCCTCTCTTATCCCTTTTATATATGTTGTCTGTGGTTGCAGGCCATTCTGTCATCCCTGTTAATAAAGAATGGAGCCTGCGATGATGCACTAACTTTGTGTCCTACCTGTCTCATTTTTGTTACAGTGGTACAAAGAGTTGACACTGTGTCTGAAGGTATTGCAAACTATGGCGGAAAGATTAATGCTGTTGAAAAGGACTTGAAAAAGCTTGGTAAGTTTGATGTATTGAGGTTTATATTTAAGAAAATACCACAGCGAGAGTCTGTCATGGTTTGTCATTTTACAAATCTCTTTCTTAGACGATCAAACTGGAGAAAAGTCGGACAATACCACCACAGAGATCCAGGCTTTTAAGAACAACATCTGGACTCTCCAAAGGCAGCTGTCTGCGGTGCAGGAACACATCCACAGTGATCAAGTTAAGCTGAGTCAGCTGCAAAACATTGGTTCAGAAATCCAGGGTAGCCATGGCTCTATTCAGGGACTGGTAGACAGCAACACGGCAACCTTACGCTCTGTAAACAGCACCCTGCAGTCCTACGGCAGCCTCATCGAGGGTCTGCAGGATGACACAGGAAGACTGCAGAAAGAGGTCCAGCAGCAGGTAAAACTCCAGAACCAGGCCCTGATTAACATCAGCAGTCTAAACATGACTCAGGCCCAGCAGAGGGGGCTCATAGCTGCCCTGCAGCGCTCAGTGGATGACACCAGCCAAGCTATCCAGAAAATGCGCAATGACTTTCAGAGCCTTGAGCAGCTAGCGTTACAAGCTACTTCAGATGCCCAGTGGCTTCGAAGCAAGGTGGAGAACCTGCAAGTCTTAGCCAGTAATGTTTCCATTCTAGCAAAAGCGAACAATGACAGCCTGGAGGAGGTGGGATCACAACTGGCATTTATGACCAGCCAGCTCCAGAACACCAGCACTCTGACAGATGCCCATGACCAGACCCTAAGGGAGCTCATGGACCAGCAGAGAGACTTTGGAAACTTTACTTCTACTAAGTTTGACCGATTGGAGGTGCGGCTGGATGAGTCAGAACAGAGTATGGACCGTGTGACTGGTAACATCAGCTTCACTACGCAGCTGCTTGGTGCCATTAACCTCAACCTGAATGAGCTGCGCACATGTTCGGAGACAGTTGGCCATCACTCAGACTTCCTGTTAAACCTCAACCACACTATGACAGATATGAGGACAGACGGAGCCAATCTGAGGTCCCAGCAGGAAGATCTGGCAGCACGATTGGACAAAGAGGTCACTAATCTGTCTTATGTTATGGAGGAGATGAAGTTAGTGGACACCAAGCACTCCCAACTAATAACCAACTTCACCATTTTACAAGGTGTGTTTCTATGGCTTCATTATGTGCTATGCTGTTGAGTTATATAATTTTAAAAGAAAGAATATGGCTACTAATAATAATTTTGTATTTAATTTTAATCCATATTCGGTTTATTTGCCAAGAAAAAAAATTAAGTGGATGCAGTCTGACTGTTCGCAGTATGTACCATCTGCCACTCGAGGTCTCTCAGTCAAA